>OZ038515.1:19529689-19609689 GCA_964036315.1 Acanthosepion esculentum | reverse complement strand
TGTTTTTGTGACATGTTAATCAGTTTATTTACATTCAATTGACAGTCATACATTTTCATAGTAAAGTATGGTGGAGCAGACTATAAAGTTTGAAGTTTTTTTTTTTAAATGCTAGATTTATTGATTTGTACATCCATACCTTAGAAATTCTGCATGTAATCACATATACAAAAACAAATCAAAATTCTTTTAAAAATATTTGAGGTCATTAGATTGTAATAAGCTTTACTATATAGGATTAGTAAATATAGTTTTACTTAACAATATTTCCTAAGAATTATCTCATTCAAGATGAATTTTAAAAGATTTAAAAACTTTATAAATTATTCAATTTAAAATTGTAAAAAAATGAAAACAAATCTTGTAAAAATTCATCTTTCGTTGAAAAAAAAAAAATTTTTTTTTTCTTCAGACAATATTTTCTTTAATATATATTATTCATAAAAGCAATTAAAATTTAATTTAATAAAATATATTTTCTCCTCTTCTCAGCACAGCAAAAGTAAATATTGTCTGGTGACATTTGTTATAATTAGTTGCAACGTTACATCATACTCTGTATTTTCTACCCAATTGTCAATATTTACACGACTTACATTGTTTGAACTGTTGTCCTCATTTTTATTGTCATATTCACAATGTTTCAGCCATTGTATGCTCTATTGTTCTTTAGGTGTTATACATTGGAATTTTGAACTGAACCCTTTATTTTGTCCACCAGGGTAGATTGTTCTACTTCCGTGTGCCATGCCTTTTGTTTCAGTTATTTTCCTTCAGTAACTCAAGTTTTTGTTCACCTTTGCTGTGGTCCGGTACTGAACTTACAACTCTTTAGGTTAAGTCACTGGATTACTTCATCCAATACTTTTATCCACTGAGCCATGTCTCCTGGGAATAGGTTTACGATTGACTAAATAAAGAATTTGGTTTGAAATTCTAAAATATATCACCTGAAGAAGGCTGGCGGGCATAATGGCTGAAATGTTATGAATATAACAATAAAGATGAGGACAACAGTCCAACCAATGTGAATAGTGTAAATAGTTACAACACCTCATCTCAGAAATATAGACAGATGCCAATTGTCAGTAACATAAAATGGAAAAATATCCCAATGGAGACTGTTGTAGACAGATTTTACTGCATACATCAATGTCCATTGTGATATTTGTTCTTCATCCAATCATTAACAAAGAGAGAAAGCTCAGCCATGATGGATTTGATGGTTTTTAGATTATGATACTCTCAGGTTTGAAATGGTCAAGGTGTGAGAAGAACTGCCTGGAAAAGGGAGAGAGACAACAACAACAAAAAAAACAAAACATTTCTTTTGCAGCTACATTCTTCATATTAAAATGACAAAAACACTGAAAGCCACAAGGAAGCGTTGTTGTATCTGATGAGATTGGAATCTCTCGAAAAGTCTACTTGACGCATTGCATGATAACCACATTGTTATGTAAATTTAGATACAAAAAGGGAAAAAAATATACATGAACTGATTTGCATTTTCACAAAAATATGGTGAAACTGCCATCAACCCAAAAGACAGCGAAGTTAAATTTTCTTTTTTTTTTTTAAAAATAAATAAAAAAGTACTCAGAAATAGACATGACAGGACCAACAGGTTACCAAAACTATGAGTGAAAAGGGAAATTAAAGAAAATAAATAAGAAATAAAATGCAAATTTCACCTTAAGGCATTAAAAATACACTTGTAAGGCTTATCTTTTTTTCATTTTTTTCTTTTTTTTTTAACTTTTTATATCTTCTATACAAATTATCTGCAGGACACATAGGATCATCTGTGTGCATAGAATTTAAAATATACACAAAATCTCTGTAAATATATGCATAAACATAATCAGAAACAGGCAACTTATATATATATATATATATATATATATATATATATATATATACACACCAGCAAAATACACAGTAAATGTTTCAACGTTTTGTTCAAAACTAAAATTAAAACATCCAAGTCAAATATAAGTATATATTTCATAGCAAAATCTATTGATTGGGGAAATTTTACCTATAGCCTGTTTTGCCTCATTTACAGACTGGCCACACCCATACACAAATACATATGTCTGTATATACTCAGGTACTGACATGTTTTTTGGCTATATATATATATGAAATACCAATTTCTAATTGGTAGGGTTAATTCCAAGGACGACATTAATCAAATGAGAGCTCAAAATGAAGACATGAATTGAACAATATTCATGAAATAAATTATAACCAATTTTATATACACACATGTATATTCCTTTCTACAAAAGAGATATATATATGTATATAAGATTATCATATGCAAAGAATGATAGCATATGCAAATGACAGAATTTTAACAATACACTTATCTAATTTCTTTTTAAATAGAGAAGCCACAGTTATGTTCCCACTCCTTACCAAGTTGTGCCAGGTCTTTATCTAATTAATGAAAATCTTTAGCATTAATCGAAAAGGAATTGTGTGTTCATTTCTACTCTTTTCTATTTCTCTCTTTTCTAAGTAAACAAATAATATTAGTTGGGAGATATATACTGGAATCACTTTTGCAGAGATTATAATTAAATATGCTTTCCTACCTAATAAAAGAATCTTTAGAAATGCTTTCAATTGATTCATAAATCAGGCATAGCATTTTTGTTTTTTTTCTTTAAATAATGAAAATGGCACATCTTATCAATTCAGATCGAGATTCAAACATATATTATCTGAAGAAGGCTGGAGCGTATAGTGGCTGAAACATTGTAAATATGACAATAAAGATGAGGACAACAGTATGAACAATGTAGTGTAAATATTTACAATAGCTCATCTGAGGAATATAGACAGATGTTGAAAATCATAGATTTTAGAATATTTTAGACAATTTGATGCTCAGTGGATGTATGAAAGTAAAAAAAGATAGTAGGAAACAGTAACGTATCTAACAAGCTTGCATAAATGGCTGGCAAAAGCAGAAAGTGGGAGGGATAGTAAAATAGAACAATGGTAAGAGCCCCAAAAGGAAAAAAATGCGAAAAGCCAACATCATGAAGGGATACAGCATATAAAAGAATTTTTTTTTTAATAAAGGATCTGACTAGATAATTAAACAATAAATTGCAGCATGTTTTTCAATACGAGGCAGAGTGAAGATATTAATTTTTAAAAAAATATTTAGATTACCCAGATTGATATACACCTGATGAAGACCTGTGGAGTGGGGTGCACAATGGCTGAAATGTTGTGATGACAATTCCAAAGACGAGGACAATAGTCCAAATGTAAATAGTTTAACTAATCCTGACTCCACATCCCAGAAATTCAGGCAGAAAAAAATAATAAAAAATGGCTGTTGATAATAGGAAAGTACCTCAATTTGTTTCATTTAAAAGTCTGTTCTGATCAATCATGACTTATAGAGAAAGCAACTGTTTGGTGGAGGATTCAGAGGAAAGATGATCTAAACTAAACAAACTCAGTAGTATCAGTTAACATAAAGACTGAGCACTGAGAGTAGAGTTGTTTTCTCCTCATCCTCAAAACCACTTCAGGCTATATTTCTTTTAAACAAATGCAATTATTCTATTTTCACTGCAGTAAAAGTTGTAAGATTTGTCAATATTGAGAAAAGGATATTCATGCTGCCCCCCACGTTTTTTGTTGTTGTTTGCATCCAACAAGAAAAACATAATATAAAAAACAAACATTTTTGTTTTCTTAAAAAAAAAAAAATAATTGAATACAGTTATCAAATATAATAACACCAATAAATAAAACTCTATAATAATATTTTTCATGCAGCAAAATCAGTGATTTATAAGAAATAAATCACTGATTTTGCTGCATGAAAAATATTATTATAGAGTTTTATTTATTGGTGTTATTATATTTGATAACTGTATTCAATTATTTTTTTTTTTTTAAGAAAACAAAAATGTTTGTTTTTTATATTATGTTTTTTTTTTTATTATGTGTCCAGAAAAAAAGTGTTTTCTATTCTAATGTGCAATTCTCGGTGCAATTCAAACAAACCAATTACTCATTGTAACATTGTGCAAGGACAGTTTGTCCAGGTTCCAGCAATTTCCTTTGAATCTCATCAAACACAAAATAACTATTTTCTATCTCACAGTTGATTTTTTTTGCTGAGATCTGCAATTTTCTTAATTTGGTATTCTTGTAATGACTTTATTGCTGGGAATGATCTTAGTGAAATTTTACTGTACCAAACAAAAGGTGAAAGACATGCTTAAATAATGTTTTTTTTTCCCTCTAAGTTGATGCAAAAATCATTTTACTTGCAAATTAATTTTTCTTCAGGCTTGTAAAAATGACATAGTTGAATAAGAGCATGAGCAATAAAGTACTGAGTAAAACACTTCTAAGATTTCCCAAATATTGAGTAAGAGATAGCAATAGCAACTTTTATATCAATCTAATCTTTCTTATTTTAATTCAGCCACTGGATTGAAATGTGAATTTTATAAATTAATAAAATAAATACAGGCATAGTTTATGGTGCTTGTTGGATTATGTTAAAAGATACATTCATAAAAAAAAAAATTCTTGTTTCTATGTAAATAAGAGTTTGAAAAGCTGGGTTTTCTGCTATTTTATTCAAGCAAAGAAAACATTGTGGATAATATTCTAAGATAATTTTATAACTCAAAGCAAGATTTTAATGGAGTGTAAAATCAACAATAAAAAAAATAGATTGTTGAAATTTGTAGTGAAAGTGAGTGTACAGTGAAAATAAGGACTGAAATTTATTTTGTAATAAAATGTCTGAAGGCAAGGGGGTGGGAAAGGCAATTAAAAATGGGTAACCACCAGGAAAAGAAATAGTCATTGATATAATTGTTTATCAAAAAAATAATTCACCTACTTTTGTATAGAGGATTTTAAGTTAATATGTATAGATATATCTTTGTTCAAACATATATTGTTAAATATAAGAGACAACAAAGGTCTATTATGTTTTATCATGAGCCTTTTCAAGCATTGTATAATGGCTTTAGCTTTGCAAGAAAATATAGACAAAAACTGTCCAATATTTGGACATTTCTTTATTATATTGATCGTTGATCTAAACTTTTGGCCGACATAGGCCATCATCAGAGTAGTTATATGGACATTACAATACACTGGTTTTACATGTAGTAAAACCAATGTATGTATTGGGTTTATTATTAATATCAGTGATACAATCTCTGAAGGAGCATGTAAATTGATACACTACATTGTTTTTTGTAAAGGATTTAGTTGTGTGATTGTGGGGTTATTGTTATCAACAGCCACACTCTCCTGTAGACTTATCTGTCAACTTTCTGATCTTAGTTCCATTAAATAACATTTCTTAGAAAAACATAGCCATGTACATAATATTAGACAGATATTAGTTCGTAACACAACAATACTCGCACATACACACAGTAAAAAGAAACTTAAGATATTAGAGGCCATCTACATTAAAACAAAGCAAGCCACTCTCAACAAAATTGCATTTCAAACCAGTCACAACATATTACAATGCATTTAAACATATGTTTCTCTCACATGGTCATGTACGACATCACAGAAATGCATTATAAATTTACAACCTGTGTCTGCTATTCCGTGATTGTTATCATTGCATAGCAAACTTTTATGTAAACAAAACAGGATGTCATCTTTGACGGTGAACATCTGTTGTAATGTCATATAACCACCCTGATGATGGCTCATGTGAGCTGAAAGCTTAGATCGAAAACCAATATGATAAAGAAATATCCAAATGTTGGGCAGTTTTTGCCTTTATTTTCTCTTGAAACTAAAGCCATCATACAACACTTGGAAAGGCTCATGATAAAGCATAAGAGACATTCGTTGTCTGTTATATTTAGCAATATGTGTTTGAACAATGATCTGCTGCCCCTATACACATATATCTTTATATACATTCAAAATGTCATATTCATGTACAAAGATGCAATGATGTAGACACATTTTATGCACAAATACAAATCTAATATGTATATCATAAATATACAAATATATGCACAAACAGATTCAGCAAGATAAATATGTTAATTCAAATAAGGTAGGTCCTCTCTTCTGCATACAATCTCTACTCTATTTTAAGTGAATAGAACAAAGCAGTCTTTATCATATATCCATAAATTTAGTCTTGTTAGAAAGAAGAATGAATAATTTTAACAACAGTCTAACTATTGCAATTTAAAATCATTACTTCAGATAGCTGTAGAAGTTTCAATTTTATTTGCATTTGTTTCATGTTGCCATAAAATTGTCATACTTAAAATATTTTTTAAACAATGGAGAAAAGATCAAATGTTGTGTGATCAAATTCTTCAGAAAAGGTGAACAAGTTATTTTAATAATTTATGATTTGTTGAATGTAATTTTTGTCATAATCTCAAAACAAATTAATTAAATTTTATGATTTAGAGGTTATTAAATTTTCCTAGTCAGTCCTGTCTATTTTAATTAAAGCAGATATTTATTAAAACTCAATTACATGCTTGAAATTCAGAGCTCTTTATGGCCAAATAAATCAAATAGATTAGTAAATACTCTCTTATACATGACCCTCTTGATTTCTCTATCCAAAAGTATTCAGCTAAAACAAAATAGTGTAACACAAGGAAAAAAAAATTACAATTAATTTATATGGGGAAAAATTTTCCCAGACACTAAAATTAAGCATGTTTAAGATTTTCTCTTTTTGAAAGGGCTGGTACATTTTCGACAGTTCTGCCTGATGTTTTCTATTGACTACAAAGAAGTATGCAATTTCTTCTAATTCAAATTCATGAGCCTAGCTAGTCAAGCGAACTGCTGTATTCAAGACTTCTACAGCAGATGACCAATCTTGACCTTCAACACTGAAGTAGGCAAACATAGAAGGTAAAATTTCCATCTGGGAATACTCAACTATTTCCAAGCATCCAAATGAATGACATGCCATTTTGGATACAAGTAGAGGAATTGTAGAGATGCAGGTCAATTTTAAAAGTGAAGTGGCAGAAACTTAAATTTTTTGAAATGTGAGGGATACTTGTATTCAATGCTGCAACGATGAAGTAGGCTAAAAAGATTTGGTTACCAAATCTTTTTAGCCTACCACTCACTGTAACTCACAGGCTATATATCCTATCATCTTCCACTCACACATATTTATTAGGGTTAAAATCAGGGTTTCTCAAACTTTTTGTGACATTGCCCACTTTCACAAGGGAAAAAATTTCCACCTATTCAAAAGCATATGGTAATGGGTAAATGATGTTTTGACAGGCACTTTTCCTGCCTTGATAAATTCAAAATGAATACTCAAGATCCTATATCATTCATCAAAATTTCCAACTGCCCAACATTTTCTGTTCAGTTGCTCATTGCTCACTCAACAGTTGAAATTGATCCTTGGTTGGTGATGCTGACCAGGTTGGGAAACTCTGGATAAAATGAAACAGCATGTGTTTGAGCCCACAAGCCTACCTCTAAACAAAGGGCTAAAGTTAATCACTAGAGCCTTGGATGTCCCCAAAGGAGGATTCAACTATTTTTGTTCCTTGTCCTCTCTATACATGAGAGTCCAATGTAGGTGCATGGTTAAATACACTAACCCACATAAACGTACAAGGAACACACACACACCTCTTTTTCTGGTGTTAGTACTAATTTAAAAGAACTATTTGAACATAATAAAACATTGTACTTCACAGATAAAACAAACCAATTTAGTAATATAAAAAGGTAATTCCATTGTTTGTAGTTTTAATAGAATGGATGTGTATAGTGAAGGAATATAAAACTGCAAAGCACTTCTATCCCCTGCATTTTTTCAGGACATAGGTGATCATGGCTCTCCACAACTTCCTATCCCTTGTAGATCAGCAGTTTTTCTTCTTTTACAAAGGTCTCCTCTCAATGTTCCGCCATCCATTCACACAAGCTCATCAGGTAAGTGGCTCACAGTCCTCCCTTGATTCTTTTGCCCTCAATATGCCTTGTGGGAGTTAAGTTTTCCAAGCCCTCTTTCCTCATTATGTGTTCTAGGAATTTAAACCGTCTTTTCCTGATTCTGAGTAGAAGTGTTCTTTTTTTCTGCCATTTACTTCAGTTTAAAACTTCCTCCTTGTTTACTTGCTGATCAGCAATTTTCAATTTGTTTGTTCAGGAAGTCGGGTGGCTGCACTAAAATGCTTTCTTTATATATTCTTTTTATGTGTAACAGGAGTAGATAGGTCTGCCTATCGCCTGGGCTCACACTCCTTCCCTGTTTTTTGAACAGGAGCAGAGGTTTATTCCTTGTTTCCTGTTTAGGAATAGGCTTCTGGTCCTTTCTCCTAAAGTTTTTTTCATTTTCTTCTCCCTCCCCGTATCTCGTAATGGTATTACTGCCTTTCTTGGGATGAAATGATTAAAAGAAAAACAAAATAACCCTTCAGGATGTACACAATCATAGCTCTCCACAACTTTCTATCCATTGTAGCTCTGTGTAATATTTGTCTCCTTACTATATCTGCCAGTCCCTGTTCTGCTATCCATTTACACAAACTCGCTAGGTTACTCATTGTTTAACCCCTATTGTCCCTCTTGCCTTCAGTGTCAAATTCTCCAAGCCCTTTTTCCCTCATTACATGCCCAAGAAATTTCAGTTGTCGCTTTTTGGTTCTAAGTTTTCCTTAAAACATCCTAGTTGCTCACATGTAGAGTCTATGGTATCCTCAGCATGGAACCACATCTCTGTCGCTTCCAGTTGTACTCTTTATCTGTGAAACAAATTAGCCAGTGCTCACTGTCATATGCATATATTACATAGCAGTTCAGCACTCCTTTATTGGTTTCTAATGATATTTTCCTATTTCTTAATAATTTTAGCTTTTGGAAGGAATGTTTCTCTATTCTGATGTGAGTTTGGATTTCCGTCATTTTCTGTTATTGGTTAAAATACTCCCCAAATAGTTAAATTTCTGTACTTTCTTGATTTTAACATTTCCACTTTGTAGCTCACATCTTGAGCTGTCATTTTTGCTATGGACCATACATGCTGTCTTCTTACACTTGATGGTTAGTCCTTTCTTCTCACTTTACTTTACTACTTTGTCTTGAAGTACCTACAGTTTTCTTTGTATCTGCCATCAACACTGTATCATCTCCACATCTTATGTCATTAAGATTGTGTCCATAAATCCTGGTAGAACTTCTAGTTCTCTTAGGATCACTTTGCTGTATAGGTTAAATAAATCCAGTGAGAAGAAACATCCTTTCCTCTTTCTAATTTTTTCTATTTATTCAATTCATTTTCTATAGATAGACACATTTTTGTCCCCAGTAAATGCTCTGAACTTTTCTAATACCAACTGTGAAAATAATAAATCTTGGTAGAACTTCTCGATCTTTTAGGATCACCTAAAGGTTAAGTAAATCCAGTGAGAAGACACATTCTTGTTTTACATTCCTTTCAATTTTTCGGTAATTTCTCAATTAATTTTCTATCCAGGTGCAGGCCATTTGTTTCCATTAATGGATATATTGAGTGGTGCTGTAATTAAATTTTGTGAAAAAAAAAAAAAAAAAAAAAAAAATGGTGCCACCTTAATTCTGATTTGCCCTACTACCCCACATTTTCCCACAATATCACTTGGATCATTCCACTGCCTGCAGGAAAATAGTACCAACCGCATTGCAAATGATTGTTGTTCTCTAATTATTGAATTTCAGTTTATCTCTTACATTTTAGTCAGAAGTTTCTTTAAAATAAAAAAAATTGAATAAAATCACACAAAAATAAGTGTTTGTGTGTCAAAGAAATTATCGTAACTGATGCACACCTGTCAATGTAGCTAATAGACATCAATCTGTTTTACAAAGTTAAAGAGGATTTTCAAGCAAAAAATGTTATAAAAATTTAAATTCTAAAAGACAGAGAAGATTAAAGTTTTCCCGAGAAAATAAACTGATAACTGATCGTCTATTGATGTATTTATACATGCAATTTGCTGAGAACATTAAATATTTGATACGTTAAGTAAAAAAGAATTCAGCACTGCCAAATGCTGTGAAAACCAATGCTACTGAGAATTAAACAACAAAAAAAATCTCATTTTTAGATTTATTGATTGTTTGAGAATGTATATGAAGTGCGTGTTATTCAGGGTTGCATAAAAGACAATAGCCTGATCTTTTGCCTCTATTTGAATACTGAAGAATCAAGATTTAAATGGCCGTCAAAGCACATGCATACACAATCAATAGAAGATGAAGAGGAAGACCAATTTTAGTTCATTGCATAAATATTTATCATTACACAGCTGAGGTTATAAAGTCAACATCAGGTTTGAAATATTTACCCTTTGCCGCTTCTTGCAATTCAATTAATATTAAATGCATACACATACATTTTAAGGATGACTAAGTATACTGACAGTATAGATACACTGAATCAATGCTATTTCATTACCAAAGTTCTGTATTTTCACATGAGGTCCAAGGGAGACAAATATTAACTGGCTGATGGATCCAGTGTAAAATTAGGGAATAATTGCATTTTGTCCAATTCTCTTGAAGCTCCTTGAATAATTAAAACAACTGACTGATTACCAAGATAAAAAATATAATTTTTCCCACTTCTGTTCTGGCTTGTAGACCTTTCTTCCCAGTACTCCTGGGGATCAAGTAATTTATTTTCTTGTAATTTTCTCAAACAGTATTAGAGGAACTTAATATTTATTCTGCTATCACATATTTCCATCAGCAAAGAAACAATTCACCTTTTTTAAGTGTTTGTTTTGTTTGTAGTGTTGTTTTTTTTAGCAGAATACTTTCAATTATTAAAGAGTACACTGGATCTTCTGAGCTTCAATCTTTGATATCTTGTTAAAGGAACAGAAATATTTTAATCACAAATTTATGAATTCAGAACACACCTTTAAAAAAAAAAGTTTTGTGAAAAGGATGCTGGGAAGAGGGAGATTAGAATAATTAATTTATCTGCAATTTTCTAACAGTTGTAAAAGACAAAGCTGGTATTATGTCGGGTACAACTCAGACCCAGTCGAGATCATAGAATTCACAACTTTGTGCTGCATTTATTTGTGAACTTCATAATGCTTTCAAAGTCTGCATTGTATGCACATCAACAGGGCTACATACAGTTTAGAATTGACACTTATCCTTCACCTAGACTGGTTAGCAACCAAAGCAAGAGAGCCCAGCTTGCCCTGATGTTTAACCTATAACTGTGGGTAGAAGAGATGGATTCAATCCTTTAACAAGGATAGTTGTATAAAAGAAAATGTAACAAACTTGAGCAGAATTTGAATTTGGCTCATGGTTTCCTCGTTCTCATTCCAAGTGGATATTATACTATCTGCACATCCGTGTGTGTGTGTGTGTGTGTATATATATATATATATATATATTAAAATACGGAAAATACAATAAAACAGACCATGTTAGTTTTTTTTAAATCAAACTTGTTTGGATGAATCTGTGTGTGTGTGTGTATATATATATATATATATATATATATATATATATATATATATATATATATATATATATAGAGAGAGAGAGAGAGAGAGAGAGAGAGAGAGACACACACACACACACAGAGGCAGACACAGAAAGGCTGTTCCAGAAACATGATAAAACAGTTTATTTTTTAAATATTTGAATGTATTTTTCACGTTATCATCACAAAATTACCAACATTTTTCATTAAGTACTGGTTATCTACAGGAATGTTTTTCAGAGTTGCCTTCATTAGTGAAAGAGAAATGTTGATTGGTTTTTGAGAGGAAATTAAGTGACAAAAATTGACAAGGAATAAAGAAGAAAATTGATCAATATAAATAAGCAAAAATAAATGACATAAAAAGTTGGAGATGTCTGACAAGCAGTTTCTTTCTTTTTCCTCTGGCACTGGTTGTTCGCAGGGAACGGAAGAATAATGCCACTTCCAGAAAATGTCAGTCTGCTTGATAGATCATTCCATTTGCCCATTTCTTTGGATTTCTCAATAACAGCTTTTCCGAAGAAATTGCTACAAAAGAAGTCAATACAATTGCTTAGTTCCTCCATCTCTTTTCCTTATGACTGCTGTGACTTTTGAGGAAAAAGAATTTACTATATGGAAAATTAGAGCAAGTCTGGTTAAGGCTTTTATAATCAGTAATTATATGAATTTATTTATATAAACATGGTTGCTTTTTGAAAATAGGCAATTATCTAAACCATGAAGTAGTTTTAAAAAACATTTTTTTAATACATTTTATGATTTATATTCAATTTATTTGTGTACTTGTAATATTCAAGATTCAACTGAAAGAAAACATAACCAGCTACCATTTCAAGAATCTTTTCCTTGCTAACGAGAAAGTACCTGTGCATCTTTACAACTAGACCTGGACAAACATGCCCGTAATAAGATAAAGTGTCAAAAGGATGGTTTTTCCCCATGATACCAACTTTTTAACTACCTTCACTCTTCTGCAATGTTTGTTTTGTTCTGCAATTGGAATGGAATCAAAACCTTGCCTGTACTGACAAAACAGCCTTGTGGTAACACTCTTAATACAAGATGTATCCCAGGACACACAGCTTCTTACAATATGCCAGTCTTGTGAATAAAAACAACTTTTGCAATAGCATCAGCTAGCTTTCTTTTTCAGGATTGGAGAAAAGATATGTAACATAATTCTTTGCTATGTTATCATTTTCTCTTTCTATGTGAAAAACTTCTGACCAAAATGGATTGCAAAATAAATTATGATATTTTGTTATTTAGTTTGATTTTGTGAAGTGGATTGAGTTGAGAATTCTTTCTTATATATACACCTACCATAGAGCAATGGCTACCATGCTAGTCTCATAAATCATTTTTGAGTCTTGTGAACTTGGTCTTCACCGACTGGGTATCATGATTGTGAAAACATTTCAGATAAAGCTTAAAAATACCTACATTATGTAGATGTATGGTTGAATATCTTATCAACTGAAGAAAAACCTGGACAATTTTATTTTGATGAAGTATACATTCCAATATTTCTAAAAAGAATTCAATTGAAGAACAATCTTGATAGCTCAAAGTGAAACTAATTCCTTGTCTACTGTGAAAGGCTAATTACAATGTGTATGTATTAAAAATGATAACCACCATGTACAAAGATTAATTGGATTCTTGAAGGTTTTTGTTTCCATTTTTCTCTCATTTGAAAGAACATTAAACATCACGTGACATTCTTCTTACATTGCCGAAGTCCCTGTTCTATTAAGAATATAAATAAAGCAAGAGAGCTATCTACTTCAGCAACCATTTAGTTAACATCAAGCAGAGATTATTTTCATAATAATAGATTGATTTGTCAGTAAATAAAAATGTTTAGTTTCCAAGAGAAAAAAAATATCCCTATACTGAGACAAGAAGAAAATTCCAACAAAAATTTACAGTCAAATACAATGACACAAATATAACCATTTCATGGTCACACACATGGCAGGGTCAATAAGTATGTAAACTGATACAATTATTAGTCAAATTTTGATGTGAAAATATTATTGTATAATGTTTCAATCTATGTGATTAATGGTAAAACATAGGGTTTAGTGCATTGATAAAGAAGACTGTTTTAAAAATAAATATTTGTTGTATAAAGTAAAAGCTTTCATGTAATCTCCTAGACCCATAATTAATCTTTACTATACTTTTGGTTATAATTTTAGATGACTATCAAAGAGTTTTAAAAAAATGATACCTACACAACAGGGAATTTCGGGTTCAGGCTTTTTTTTTTCAGAACAATTATGAAAAAATTCTTAAATAATAAAGTTTATTTTTAAACTTCATAAAAACACATTATGTTAAACTCCTATATCCAGACATAACCTACATTGAAATGGCAAATATCTCATAGAAATTAGCTTTAAAGAATTATTCACTTGTAATCTTTAACTATTATAATGAATATTTTCCAAATATGTAACTGCTGGTAGCCAATATTTTAGAGAACCTGTTCCACTCCAAATATTTTTTTTTAAACTGAAATGAACCAGGTGACATCACTAAAAGGTTACTAAATTAGTACAAGAAGTTTTATTTTTATTTAGCATTCCATTTCCATGTTGTCCTTACCAAAGTTATACAGGATTATTTTATTTTAAGTCATTTTCAAAATAAATTTGACCTTTCCTTACTTTGATTTTGTCAATCTGCTTTTAACAAAACTTAGGAAAATTCGAGAAGAAAAAAAAAAGACTAAATGAGATAAAAGAGAAATTGGTTTATCTGGATTTAGTTTCTAAGCACTTTTCATTGCTTCTATTACTGTTCAATAATGAGCACTTGCTTGGTTGATCCAAAATTAAAAGAAAGGGGGGATTAATCTATTGTCTTACAAGTTTTGACAATGTTAACATCATACGTCAAACAAGTTTTCATTAGTGACACCTTAAGTAAATTGTACATAAAGAAAAACATTTTTTGCACACTTTTTTCTATAATCATTTTTTTTTATAATAATAATAATAATAATAATAATAACAATAATAATAATAAAAAACTGATTCAAGAATTTTTTACCCCAAAATTGTTGGGGTAGAAAAAAAGACAATTTTTCTTCTTTGTCAGAGAGACTGATTATTCTGAGAATAGTTGAAAATATGAAAATTTTTCTTGAACATTTGACAGCAGACATTTTCACATCAGAATCCTGAATACTATCACATTTGTCATTGTTTTCTATCTTATAGAAATATGTAGAGTGAGTGGCCATGGTTAAATGTAAATAAATGGCAGAATTGCTCAAGAAATAGAATTGACAAAGTTTGCAATACACAATAACAAGAAAAGAACAGGGCAAAATTAATATAAAGCAAGCAAATAATATATGCAAGGCAAATTAACAAAATGTTCACAAACTAGGAATTGCGGTTGACACACAAAAGCAAGTCCAGACAGGTGAACATGGCATTCTGACTTCAAGACAAGACAGACTAGAACTGAGTTAGATGAAACAGAACTGGCCTATTTTATTGGCTAGGAAAAATTCCCAGCATGCATTTGTGTGCTTCTGCTTATAAATTGGGGTGGAGGAATTATTTTGCAGTCATGTCCACTTGGATTGTAACTAACAAAATATATCATTTATTTAATTACATCTATTTCCTATGAAGGTGCTAGAAGAGGTTTTAGAGAGTATAGTCATTATGCAAGATTGACCAAGCAGAAAATGGAGCAATGAAAACCTTTCATTCTTGGACTGTTTCCTATCCAAAGAACTGGCAAAGAATAAACAGCACCTGAGTAGGATTGAACTATGAATAGCACTTAACCGTAATCTCCACAAAAGAAAAGGTTTCTCAAGGTGCCTTGTAATCACAGTTTCTTACAAGAATTTCTCTTCTGGATTTCTTTGCTAGACACCAAATTATGAACAGTACAGATAAATAGACACTGTTTATGTAATCAGTGAATTGCCTTATTCCATAGAGTCAACCAACAAACACAGAAAAAGGAATTCAATTTCATTATCCTGATAGAAAAGGAATGTTCCTCTGGTCTTTTCATGAGCATACGTTCTGATGAGTTCGTTAAGACTAGCATTTACTGGAAGAAACAAATGCCTTGAGCCCTACTCCATATATATGTGGATGTGGAATTGTATTTCTGCTTCTGTGTGACAGTCACTAATACACAAGGTCTATAGAAAAGAGAATAGAAATACAAAAATGACAATTTTTTAATACACATTTGTGTGTGTAATATACACACACACACACACACACAGAGTAACAATTTTCAGTTTTGATGTACACAAATGAAAAAAAGTATGTAGTAAGTTTGATTAAAAAAAATACAAACTTTTCTCTACAAATAAAATGCATATTCATCCTGTTTATGACAATAAACTCCATCTGGCAGCAAGGCCTCTGATCTGGAGGTTTTGAGGAGCGTAGAAAAACCTCTTACTTGCTGTTGTTCCGAGGACCACTTTTTTTTTTTAACAGCTATGGGCAAATAGTGAGCCTCCTTAAACTGGAGTCAAAACACTATGAAAATGTAGAAATACATTTTTATAGTGAAGGTACCAGCAATACATTTCCATAGTAAAAATATTACCGGCTATAAGTTTTGTAAAAGAAATAAAAATATTACCAGCAATGCATTTTTGTAAAAGAAATTACTAATTCTCTCAAGAAAATTAAATTTTGGCAGTAAATAACCCATAAGTAGTTGATATGCCATTAAACAAACAAAATACTTATACTCATGAGTATTATACAGACATAAAAACAGATTATTTTCTCATAGTATATTCCTCACAAACATATGCACACGATGTGTTGAATCACCTGACCATCTTTCCAAAGTTAGTATTTTCATAACAAAAGACTAGAATTTTAAAAGAATTGGGGGAAGAGTTAAACAAACCCAGAAAAAAAAATCCAGTTTTGTTTTTTATAGTATTGTATGGAAATGAGGTACTGCTATAAAAGCAGAACGCCACAGCAAATGCCAGTTGAGCTACAATCTGTTGACCTGACAACATCTATATGAGGATATAGAAATGGTTGAAGAATCTGAAGGTGAGGAACATGAAGGAGAGGAGGGGACTAATGAATCCAGTAATGAAACTGAACAATCTATGGATGTTAATGACGAGAAATCTGACAAGGAGTTGGAAGAGGAAAATGGATGCAGACCTAGGTCCCCTATAAGAAGAAATCAAGATACACACCAAGAAAGACAGTTTAGATTTCCAAGAATAATTAGAAGAAATAAAAGATCAATGAAAGGCATAAAACCATTTCGGTTCAGGGAAGTATAGTATTGTATGTAAATGAGATACTGCTATAAAAGCAGTACACCACAGCAAATGCCAGTCAAGCAACCATCTATTGACCTGACAACATCTATTCCGAAGAGTACTCTACTTTATAACAATATGGCATCGCTGATAGGATCCCTAAATGTGCTGGATGAACTGGAGCATGGAGGAACTTGGATTCGATGTTTAGAAGCATTGGCTAGGAAACTGAAAGACAAGAAAGCCTCCAGAGAGGAGAATGAAATTACTGATTTATTTTGGGCCTCGGCAGGATGTGAAGCCATAAAGAAAATATCCATTATAGTGTACCCCAAAATACTGGAAGACTTAACATATCAGGAAATTTCAACCATTATAAAAAGGAACATGCAAAAAAAAAAAAAATAATTATATATATATATATATATATATATATATATATATATATATATAAACAAAAAAAACAAACAAAAAAAACAAACAAAAGCTGGTTACTGCAGAAAGAACAAGATTTCTGGAAAAAAGACAGACCCCCCCAAATGAAACCATAATGCAATATTTATACTAATAGAAGCGTCAAGATAAAATGCAAATTTGAAAAACTGGGTTTGAGAGAAATGTCTATAAAAGATGAATTGATCCTTCTAAGACTAATTGAAGGCATGTATGGTGTTGCATACAAACATAACATCCTAAAACAGCTACAAGTGAATGATATGAATTCAGAAGCAAGTGCAGAATTTTTGCAGCAATTAGAATTAATGAATTTAATAATACTAAAAACAATGTGGAGGCATACAACAAAACTAAAATCTTAATTAAGTGCAAATATTGCGAGAAAGAACATAAAAGAAACAAAAATATTTCCAGCCCTGGGAAAATTATGTTTAAACTGTAAAAGAAAAGACCATTTCCAATCTGTGTGCAGATACAAAAAGAGAATAGAAAGGGTAGAAAATATAAATCCTCATACTGAAAATACAGAAGTATTTTCAATAAGAACACCTGCAAAAAGTAGAGAGGCAGTAACAGTGAATGGCATAACTTTTCCCATGCAGGTTGACACAGAAAGTGATGTTACCTAGATCCTAAGCAATTTCTGGGAAAAAATGGGTAAACACAAATTAAAAAAAGTAATCTTAATTTAAAACAATTTCATGGATCTGTCATCAAAACTCTAGGTTCCTTTGAAGGAATTTTAGAAACAAAAAACTATTTTGAGATTATTCCCATCACTGTTGTAGAATTTACAAAAATTCATGGACTCCTGGGAATAGATGTTTTAAAAGTTGATATGGCAAAATTAATTAACTGTATAAAGTCATAAGAACCTAACTATTGAAAGGATATAAACCGAGTATTCATTTAAAAGAAAATAGTCACCCGATCTATTTTGAATCTCGAAAAATACATATTCAAATTCTAACCATGGTAGTTGCAAATTCAAGGAAGTTACCCAAGGTCATAGCATCTGGGTTTCACCAATTGTTGCAATATGAAAGCCCAGTAGTGATTTGAAAATGTGCAGGGACTACAAAGTAGGTGTGAATCATCAGACATGTGCTGATTCATTCCCATCACATAACAAAGAAGTGTCAAGTCATGAATTAGCAGAAATGAAATACTTTGCAAAAATTGACCTGAAATTGGCATATAATCAAATAGAAATTGATGAAAAATTTTAAGATGTCACTACAATTAATGCCCTGATAGGCTTACTAAGATGGACTCATCTTCCATTTGCAGTTAAAACTTCAGGCCATATTTTTCAAAAGACAATTGAAAAAGTTCTAGTGGAGGGAGTAAAAAATATAATCATATATCAAGATGATATAGGGATAGGTGTTTGCAGTAAAGAGGAATTAAAAAGAAAAACTGAGCAAGTTTTAAACAGATTAAAAAATGATATGATGATAAATAGCAAGAAATGTATAGTTAAGATGATACCAAATATCTAAAGAAGTAATTTCACTAGACAAACTGATAAATAAAATATCAGAAGTATCTACATCAAAAAATAAAAAATAATCCTTTTTGGGATTTACCAGTTTTTATAGCAAATATCTGACTAGATACAATGACCTAATACAACTATTTACAGAAAAAGAATAGAGAATTTAAATGGAATCAAAGGTAAAATATAGCTTTTGTAAGCTTAAAAACGGCACTATTAAGAAAGCCAATTGCAAAAGGCTTTGATCGATAAAAAGAAATGACATTAACTAAAGATGCAAGTGAACATGCTGTAGGTGCAATTTTACTTCAAGAAGGTCATCTAATAATGAACCTGTTGAGAAAATTAACATCAGCTGAAGCTAACTACCTTTGACAAAGTGTTAGCAATAGTATGGATCACAGAAAGAGCTTGAAATTTTTTGTTCAGATGAAAATTTTTATTCAAGTCGGATCACAAACCTTTAGAGTTTATATTTAACCCCAGAAATGAATTATCAAAAGTCGCATCTAGTATTTATATAATTTATGTATAAAACTCATGGCCTTTGATTTTGACATCATGTACACAAAATGGAACACTATTCCACACATGGATGCGCTTTCCAGACTAAATTTCAACAGTAAAATCTTTTAGAAACATCTGAAAATTCAAAAGAAAAAATACTACACTGGGTTGAAACGGACATGTTATCTCGAAATTGTCTCAGATTGGAAACCATACAAAATCCAGTGTTAAGTAGAATTTAAGACAGAATAAAAAGAAACACATGGAGTAATTGTTCAAAGGGAGAAATATCCCACAAAGAATCCAGACATAAGTTAACTGTAGAGAAAGGCAGAATATGCAATGGAGATATTATAATACCCCCACATTGTTTAAGAAAAGAAGTACTAAAAGATGTATATGATGAAGTACATTGTGGTATAACAGCAACACAAATGAGATTGCTGTTATACCACAATGTACTTCATCATATACATCTTTTAGTACTTCTTTTCTTAAACAATGTGGGGGTATTATAATATCTCCATTGCAAATTACAAGTATGGTGGCCAGGATATTCTCAAGAATAGAAGACTATGCAAAAAGGTGCCTAAAATGTGGTGAAATAAGAAACCTTCATCAAAACAAAATTCACTCATAGCCTGAAAAAAAAAAAAAAGAAAAAAAAAGAAAGGAAGAACCATGGTCTCAGATACACATGGATCATGCCCATATTAAAGGCATGGAGTTATTTTTAATTTTAGTGGATTCATTTTCAGTATGGTCTGAAGTAATTAAGGTTGCTGACAGAAAAACCACCACTGTAAAACAAATATTAAGAACAATATTTTCAAGGAAGGAGGTGCCTAAAACTTTGGTCTGTGTAGTTACCCCACTCCTATAAAAAAAAAAAAAAAAAATGCCACTAGGAGACACCCATCATATAAGGTTATAAATAAGTAGTGGCACTCTCTGTCATCCTCTTTTTTCCCCACTATTTCATTCAGGGATAGTAAGATGAAGGTTGAATGAGGATAATGATTTCTCCACTAGGGACACACATGCACGTATGCACCTTTCTCTAGGACTTTCTCCTACACAAAACTATACATACATATACACACACAATTCACTAGTTTAAATGTTTTCTTTATTCATGTTCATTGTTTTGTAACATGCAACAATATTGTCTATGAACACCCTTATTTTGTTAATATATGTGTGTGTGTGTTTTGTTGTTACTTTGTTGTTTTATTGCCTGGACCCATATCCTGAGTCTACCATTATTGTTGCAGAATAAATATACCAGGAGACACGTGTTTTCCACCTAAACACTCATACAGCACACCCTCAACTGGTCTCAGGTAACACGCCAGAATTATGCAAGGAAAATTTGTGCTCATGGCTAAAGAGCATTGGATGTGCAGGTGGTGTAATGAATAACAGTTTGGAAAACACCACCCTACCATCCAGCCTGAAATCACAGAAAGAATGGTGCAGACTGTGAAAATGAGACGAAGCATTTTCCCCATCTAATGATAATATAGAGAGTTACTTACCAAGATTACTGTTAAGTTATGGGACAATTCCACATGTTGGCAGACTGCAAAGTCCCACCACATTAATGGATAGACAGATTAGAGCTCTCATAACAATGTCATTTTCAACAAGTGAAAGTGGTATAAAAAAGATAAAGAATCTAATCCAGAGAAAGTAAACTTTGTAGTACAGAAAGGACACAACACAGCAATACTAACGAAAAATGTACAAAATGTACTGGCCTATGCAGATCAGTTCAGAAGCAGAATGGAACCCGAGGATATAGAAATGGTTGAAGAATCTGAAGGTAGTGAAACTGAACAATCTATGGATGTTAATGACCAGAAATTTGATGAGGAGTCACAAGAGGAAAATGAACTCAGACCTAGGTACCTTTATAAGAAGAAATCAAGATACACACCAAGAAAGACATTTTAGATCTCAGGAATAATTAGAATCAGTGAAAGGCATAAGACCATTTCGGTTGAGGGAGGTGTAGTATTGTATGTAAATGAGGTACTGCTATAAAAGTCGAATGCTACAGCGAATGCCAACCAAACATCTGTTGAGCTGACAACAACTTTCCAGAAAGTACTCTACATCATAACAGTTTTTCTTTTTCATGTATTTCTCTCTGAAACTTGCTTAGCAAGTCAAATTTCAGGTTAACTATGCAAAAAAATGAACATCTAAACAGTCACTAAAATTTCACACAAACTGAAATGAAATAAGTTTTGAGAATTGAATGAATTAAACCCAGCAGTAGAGACACCTTTTTTTTAAAAAAATATTTTCTTACAGTATGTGCATATAAAATACAAAACATTTCCACAATATAACATTGAAGCTATTCAAATTCTAAAACTGATTTTGAGAAGATACATTAAAATTAATCATTTTTAATGTTTTAATGCTGCAGCTAACAGGATATCAACTGCAATTCTAACGTTGTTGAATAAATACTTTTGATCATGTTGTAACTGCATTCTCTAAAAAATTCTCTTGGGTGCAGGTGAGATTATACTCTGTGTGTGTGTGTGTGTGTGTGTGTGTGTGTGTGTGCGCGTGTACATTATATATATATTTTCAAATTGATATTCAGATATTGCTGCTTTTCTGTGACTTAAAATTTAATATGGACACTTGGTTTGTTATATGCCACCTCATAATCTTTAGGCAGTTCAATGGACAAGATATTCATTTTTGTATTTTGATGTTTTTTATATATTTATTATATTACCTGTTTATATATTTTATTTTTTATAGCACTGTTCTTATTGTGTTCTTATTTGTTTTACAATATATATATATGTGTGTGTGTGTGTGTGTGTGTGAGATTCTCCAATACCATGAATTGTTTAAACAGTGGAGGCAGCAGTATATTGATACATTTTCTCAGGTAAAAGCAAAATATCTTTTGTCAACAAACCTCAGAATATTGTTGTTTCATTGCCCAGCTAATATTGCAACACTGATTCTTGTGTATCTCAAAACAACTGAGCATATAACTTCTGCAGCCATATCAAATTGAAACACCATGCTTATTATAATAACTAGGGCGAAGCAATGTTGAGACTAGTTAGTACCGAGATGAGTGACCATTTGAGAATATCAGGTGCTGTAAACTTAGATGTGCAGGTGGTGTAATGAATAACAGTTTGGAATTGAAACTCAAAGAGCTGAGTTCCAATTCTAGTTAGGTTTGTTATATTCACTTCTGTGCAAATAACCTTGGGAAAGGTTTGAAGCCATCTCTTCTCCCACTAGCTATGGGTTAATTAGTATGACATCTGTAAATCATTATTATGCACCAAAAATTCTAAAAATATTTTCTGGCTTTAAATAATCTGCAGAAGATAAAAATAAATCAATCAATTTACTGCAGAAGGGTGAGTTCTAAATTTTCTTTAGCTCTGTGACAGTGCATGTTTTCATCCTCTGCCATTTGCTCTTGGATTCTAGATTTTATCCCCAGTGATCATCCTTTTCAAGAAAGCATTATCTTTTCTGATGATAACAGTACAGCAAAAGTTGATAGATTTTCTAAGAATTATGTTTGTGATCTTTAGTGAGTTGTTTTTGGAGATATTGTTCCACCTACATATACATTGCTACTATCTTCTGCAGTAGCAGTCATAGTAGCAGGACCAATTGTTTATCCTTATTTACTGGAGCATGAAAAAGAAAATTCCTGTTCACATTACTGATTTGTGGAGTGTTAGACAAATTAATCAGATTCAAAACTGTTGAAACATTTAATTTTTTTACTGTTTGTTATTTGCAATTATGAAATGAAAATTACATTCCTTTTAATGGTTTTTATTAAATTCATTTTTATAATCTTACACATAACTATCAATTTACAAATCTATCTTGTAGCCATGATGGTAACAAGTAAATAACCACAGTTAATACATGAATTACAGTTGTTGTGGGTTGTTCGATGATGTGTCAACCTTGGTTGAATGTACTTATATGGGGGGGGGGGAGACATCATCTGCCCCACAATAGAAATATATAACTTACAAACACATCATATACAAGATAAATACAATAAGCTTAAATAAAAATGATAAAAAGGCTTTAGTATACATTTCAGAGAAAAATTGTATATTTTAAAGAACATATGAATACAGAGATAAAATGTTTGTGCTTATCTGGTGGTAGGCACATGACCTCTCAGAGAGCTATTCCTGGATATCTGCTTTATTTGCCCATAGAAAATGAAGAGAGAAAATTTGCATTTTGTTTCAATTGGCAGCAAAATGCCTGTTCCAGTGTATGATGGGAGTTTTCAATATTTATTTAACTATTTTTTTTAATCTAACTTTTTCTTTCATTATTGTTAATTATCATTCTTATCTATATTTTAAAATAATTTTATTATGTAATTTTTCTTTTATTATTAATAGTAGTCTGGTATTAAGTGTTAGAGGTTATTCAGTGATTTATTTATTGCTATCACTACACACTAATGGCTCATCCTTCATCTGAAAATGGTATCTGGCCTAATTATCTGTCTATACATGAAAATCTTGTTCAAAACAAAGATTACTAAACAGTTATGTAATATCAGTCCTCATATATGGCAGTAAATGTTGGACAATCTCCTCACAGATAAAGAAGAGACTTGAAGACTGAAATGTGGTTCTATAGAAAGATCTTGAGAATACCAGGGACCAAACAGATGAGCAATGACAAAGTTTTAGAAGTACACTTATACTTAACATCAGAAAGAGATAGTTGAAATTTTTTGTGAGAATAATGAGGAAAAAGGGTTTGGAAAATTTGATACTCACAGGACATACTGAAAGCAAAAAGAACAGAGGAAAACAATGCATAGCCTGCCTTGAACTTGAGTGAATGGATGGCAGAACAAGGTTTAGGAGAGACAACAAAAAGATAAAATTTATTAAGAGCTTCAAACACAAGAAATTGTTGAAAGCCATGACTGCTTACATCATGAAGGGATACAGTACATAGAATATATTCTAAGGTTCATATGATTGAACAGAAAAATACTGACAAACCAATCCTGATTCCTTGCTATCAGAGATTAATAGAGATTAACTTTTTATTTACTTTATCTACAGTCAGACTAATGTCTTCACCCTTGTTGGTACAAAGACTATGTTTTAGGAATTGTGACCTGTCCTTCCTCATGTACCTGTCAATCTGAGTAACCTTAAAGGAAATTTGAATTGAGCCTTCCATTCAATCTATGCTGTCCATATCTAGGAATATCCTGTCTTGGGGCTTATGGCCATATCATGTTGAAATACCAGCTCTTGTATGAGTATGGAAGTTAAGCAACACAAAGCTTTATCAGTACCTACATGGGTGACCGCTTGGGAATACCAGGTGTAAGCTTGAATTTATGGGTGGTCTAATGGATAATGCTTGGCAATTGGGAATCAGAGAGCCAAGTCCCAATTCCAGTCAGGTTTTTTTATATTCATTTACATGCAATTATCCTTTGGAAAGGCATGAATCTATTATTTTCTCTCCCTCAGCTATGGGTTAATTAGTAGGACTTGTATCAATAAAAATCATTATCTCCAAAAAACCATGCTTACAATCTATCAATATTTTCTGGCTTTAAATAACCTGCAAAAGGTTGATAGGTCATCGAAAAAAAAGAAAAAAAAAAGAAATTTGTCTTGGTTAACTGTTCAGTTATTGCTAATCCTGTCTCTACTCAGCCTGAGTACATCTGTACTACCCAACCAAGGTTTTGAACACACAATTATTATGTCATCAATTTCACTGATCAATGCTTTTTGGTCATTGTCCTCTAGGTCATTGTCATATGGGACAATCTTGAAGCTAAAACTTGGAACTTTAAACCTAATGTTGTTCTTGAACAAGATAATCTACTCTTGTAGATTGATTAAAGGATTTTATTTGACATACACCTGAAGAAAGTTGGAGAATACAATGGCTGAAATGTAATCAGATCAACAAACTTGAGGACATTACCCCAAGTGTAAATAATGATAATAACTCATCCCCAAAATTCAATCAGAAACTGCTAATAGACAGATTGACTTTTTGGATTCCTTTCATTTCCTTTTTATTTTAACAATGTTTAATATATCATGAAAAGAAAAAAAAGTTTCAGATTGGAAAACAAATTCAACTAATATCAATGGCACCAGAAAAATATCCAGTTACTTAAATATATGTCTATTTTGTGTCTTTATAGACGATGGTGTCCCACTGACTGACCATCAGCACAGGTGAATAAAATAGTTCTCTCTCCAATTTTTGTAAACATGATATTACAGGTGCAGTTGTTTATAGTTGTTCATAGCTTGCACAACACTGCTATGTAAACTCTTGGCATCAGTCAACCTTAATCCAATGACAAGAATCAGTCAAGATAGCTGGAGACTACCTGTGATGCATGCATGTTCCTGAATCAGATAAATATATGAACTCTGCCATCATTATAGTACCAAGTCTTCTTAAGTGGTTCATAATCTAAGTGATGATCAGTGGTTTCAGCTCAAGCTGATTACAAGCACACACATACAGACACACACAAAATATATATATATGTGTGTGTGTGTGTGTGTGTGTGTGTGTGTGTGTGTGTGTGTGTGTGTGTGTGTGTGTTCACCATAACAAAACTGACCACAATTTTGACATAAAAAATGCTACTCTAATCAAGAGAGGAAATAATTCATTAAAACATCTAGAAAGTCAGAAAGTGCATTAATCGTTAGTTCACTCACAGTAAATTTATGTCCATGTTCTTACAACGTTTCACCATTTTTGGCAGATTTTCTATTATCACAATGTGGGATATTTAATAATAAAGTTTAAGGAGACAAAAAGAAAAATAATGTAGATTAATTTAGCCTAAATGTAAAAAAAGAAAAGAAAAAGTCTAATTTTTTGAAACTCTTGTTCATTCGCAATTATAGTCAAAACAATGTAAGTAAACCCAGTCCAATGAAGTCCTAACGGATAAAATGTATCACAAAAACCTTATTCAATTTGCCATACATATTTTTTTAAAAACTGTTCTTGACATATAAAATTTATATATCGTTATCATATATGATTAATAAACAATAAAATCCAAAATCATATGGGGAATAGCCTATTTTGGCAGACAAAGATATCGGTTGTCTACCTTATTAAGCCTGGTTTGGATTGAGTTAGTATCTATACAGTTAGTGGGATGGGGAGTACGAGTGTTAGATAAAAAAAAACTGTCGAAAAACTAAAACAAAATGTATCCATTTCAATGTTGCAGTCAGATGAAAGGCACAAGATGAGGGTCTGGGGAAGGTGGAAGGTATTTGTCTTAAATGGAAGAAGTTTTATAAAATTAAACACAAATATTAAACTTATGATGACATTAATTTGAAGTTATATGAAGAATGAAATATTAATTTAAAATTAAAAGAAGAATACAAGGGTTTAAAAATAAATTTAAAATATATAGGTAAAAGGATGTAAAGAATTGATGGAAAGAGAGTTGGGGAGATATTAAAGTAGGGGAAAGTAGGGGAAAGTATATAAATTATAATTAGTATAGTGTAAAGAGGTTATAAAGGTGGGGGAAATTAAATATAGATATTAGAATTACCTATACTATTGACATTTGAAGAGTTAAAGGGGAGTGAAAACTATGGAAACATAATAGCTAATTAAGTTGAACCTATATTATGGAAATTTGAGTTTGTGTTTATATCGACATTCTAGCACTAATTCATTCCTTTGATTCAACACATACGCACACATTCTCATCTTGACCAAGTTCATAAAATCTGACCAAACATTAGAATTTGGAGGAATAACTTCTTTGTTGGGCTAAGAACTTTTCAGCACACTTTTGTGTGTGGATCTCTGTATGTCTCTAGGTAGACCTCTCTCCAGGTTTTCCTTGACAGAATCTTTCCTACACATAAGTCACATCTGGTCTGGTGCTTCATCTATGTATTTAGATATTCTAGATAAAATACAAAGAAAAATCAGCAATGTTATTTGTCCTGACCTGGCATCTAGCTTCAGTCAGTTTCTCACTGCCATAATATAGCTTGCCTGTGCTTTTTCTATAAATATTTTATTGGAAATTGTCCTGATGAATTCTTCTCTATGGTACCTAAAGTCTATGAATTTAAGTGCAGTACTAGATTGGCAGCAAGATTTAATCATTTTACAGCTGACATTGCTATATGTAACTGTAAGTTCTATGATAGCAGTTTCTTATCTCGTACCTCTTGCTTGTGGAACTCTCTTCCACTTTCTTGCTTTCCAGTAGACTTTGATCTTCAAAAATTTTTAAAATGCAAGATCAATCGTCATCTTCTTTCTTAATAATCCCTTTTATTGTTCTCTCTCCTTAATAATGTTTTTTCTTCTTATATTTTCTCACACTCAGTAACCCCTTGAGTTTTAGTGGCTATATTGCCTTGCTTGGGATAAAATTATGAAAAAAAAAAAAAAGAAAAGAAAAGAACTAAGTCCATCACCTTGTTAGGACTATTGCTGCTATTCTTCCAATATATATATATATGTATATATATATTTACTGTATGTATGAAACCAAATCTTTATCTAAATAATTTACAAGCATTTTAAATCCTTTCTCAGGAAAGACCACATTGGCATGAACATTTTTAATAACTGCATTATTCCAAACTGCTAAAGCAGCAAAAGTACACAGACTTGCAATTAACTTGATATGACATCATCAAATACAATATGTAAACAAAATGAAATAATTTTAGCTCAAGTGACTAAAAGAAGTTGGTATTCTGATGAGATCACAGATGGTCACAATTCCAAGGCAAAACCCAGTTTTGATATCAAACATTTCTACTATTTACTGATTTGTCATCTTCTTTTAGAGAATGCTAAAAGATAAAAGGTTGGCTGCTACAAAAATTGCATTCTGACATAAAAGTTATTCATTTTTTTGTGTTGCTGCTGTGTGTATAAATCAAATTGCATAAACTAAGTGGATTCATCAATCAGAATTTGTGACCAGAGATTTGACAGCAATTTCTGCTAATCTTTACACACTTGCTTATTTGTGTAGGATTTGGGCATCAAAACACATACAATCTATTTCAGCAAGGAGTGACACACTGAGTAACATATCTTTTATTACTTTTTATAGGCCTCAGTATCAAATCAGAGGCTGCAGTTTTATAACCTATTAATTTTAGACAAAAAAAGATGTCATTGTTTGACGTGACTTATAAATCAGATAAAAAGAGCGCTATTGTAATAGTCAATTTTTATTTATTATTATTATTATTATTTCTCTTGGTTTTCTACTTGATACAATCTTTTACTAAGTTTTTCACTTGAGACCTGAGGTATAAGAAGGGTTTACTTTGGAACTTGTTCAAAGAGTTTTTTTTTTTTCCAAGTGTATGAGTAGTACCTTTGTATTGGAATAAAGATGGATTTACTGGGGATATCATTATCATCACCAGCAGCATTGTGATTGCCACTGCCTATTCTTAGGTGAATGCATCTAAGCAATGTTTTATGTTGGTTGAGTTTTCTTTCTAATCCTATTTCTGGGTCGTGGCCCATTATCATGGCATTTTTGGCTGGCTCATTTATTTCCATCAAGTACCATACTAACTCTGACTGGTGCACATTTTTCCTTTCTTCAACATCTTATTGTTGGGGGTTCCATATATAAACAATATAAACCAATAGCAAAGATAAGAATGTTTTCTTTCTTCTGTTTACTTCTGACATATCTTTAAAAAAATGATGAACTACATGTAAGGAGAGGATGGAGAAAACAGATTATGCTTCATATTTGTAATAAATAAAATTTCCTTTTTGGCTTATGTGTGTGTGTGTTCAATAATAAATAACTTTTTGAGAACTGAGTAATAGATTTTTATCTAAATCTTTTCATGGTTTCAGATCAAGTAACATGAAGAAAGATGGGGTTTAATGGATAATTATAAATACTACTGGGTGCCTAACAATACCTGTGTGTGTGTGTGTGTGTATATATATATATATATATATATATATTAATAATTACACATACAACTACGTTTATAGTATAACACAGTTTTGCCAATCATCACCTGCATGTGTACGTTTATTGTTCATATATATATGGTTGATCGTATCTTTATTTAGATCATTTCTTTATCTCTCTTTCTCTCTTTATATATATATATATATATATATATATATATATATATATATATATATCACACACACACACACACACACACACACACCATCAGATGAAAACAACAAAAATTGGAAGTAAAAATTTCATGCTGTGAAACAATTGTCAGGTAATTGTCTGACAATCACTTCACAGCATGGAACTTTTAGTTGCAAGTTATTTGTTGTTTATATATGTGCGCACACACATGCACAATCAGTGGTCTATCAACTTACTGATAAGACTACTCATCAACAATATTTATTGAATATAGGTTCCTGTATTTTGGAGCACTCTTATAGTCTATTTGTTGACCCAAATACACTCACAAATATGTAAACAAATTTAAATATTCATTGAAGAATATTCCAATACATCACTGCTGCTATAAAAGCTAAAGTTCATTGAAAAGACAAAAAAATGTATTAAAACAAATGAGGTGGAAAGTTAATTTTTTTATTTCCTCAACAGTGCAAATGCTGCAGTAATGAGTGAGAGTTTTGCTTTCAAGATGAAGAAATGCTTCCCCATCACAACAAACGGATGGCATAATTGAGTTTGCGAGAGAGAGAGAGCGAGAGAGAAAGAGATGGGTGCATGGTCAATATGATGAAATTTGCTGGAGTTCAGATGTGAAACAATTATGTTTCAAAAAGAAACTGAATGATTTAGCAAAATTAACAAATCTATAAAAGATGACAAGTAAAAAACAAAATATATAAAATGGGATCCAAATAATTATGTTAACTTATTCAATGAGAAAGTAACAAAATTTTATGTTATGACTATTGATATAGATAGGAATTATTAATGAAGCGACAAAGCAAATTTCTGCCAAGTCAACCACTGCTAAACAGCTTAGACAAGTTTCAAGTATTCATCATATATAAGACATGAACAAGAGCCTGTGCATGGGCATCTGCTGGCATGAGTGAGAGCCCTTTGTGTGGGCATCTGCTGGCATGAGTGAGAGCCCTTTGTGTGGGCATCTGCTGGCATGAGTGAGAGCCCTTTGTGTGGGCATCTGCTGGCATGAGTGAGAGCCCTTTGTGTGGGCATCTGCTGGCATGAGTGAGAGCCCTTTGTGTGGGCATCTGCTGGCATGAGTGAGAGCCCTTTGTGTGGGCATCTGCTGGCATGAGTGAGAGCCCTTTGTGTGGGCATCTGCTGGCATGAGTGAGAGCCCTTTGTGTGGGCATCTGCTGGCATGAGTGAGAGCCCTTTGTGTGGGCATCTGCTGGCATGAGTGAGAGCCCTTTGTGTGGGCATCTGCTGGCATGAGTGAGAGCCCTTTGTGTGGGCATCTGCTGGCATGAGTGAGAGCCCTTTGTGTGGGCATCTGCTGGCATGAGCAAGTGCCAGTGAGTGGGCATCTGCTGGCATGAGTGAGAGTCAGTGCATGGGAATCTGCTGGCATGAGTGAGAGTCAGTGCATGGGAATCTGCTGGCATGAGTGAGAGTCAGTGCATGGGAATCTGCTGGCATGAGTGAGAGTTAGTGTGTGGGCATCTGGCATGATCGAGAGTCTGTGCGTGGGCATCTGGCATGAGTGAGAGCCTGTGCATGGGCATCTGGCATGAGTGAGAGCCTGTGCATGGGCATCTGGCATGAGTGAGAGCCTGTGCATGGGCATCTGGCATGAGCAAGAATTAGCAGATAAGTTTCATCCAGATATGAGAGAAGGAACAAAAAAGGAGTGAGCAGGGAGTAGAGAAAATTCCTTTTATAATTCTAATATAGATGACAAAAATACATTAAATGCATAAAAAGATAAAAAATATATTTAGTCTTTGCAAATGAATATATAAATATGTGATGCTTTGGAAATGTAGATCAGCAGAGGTTTCAAATGTGCACACATACTGCGTATGCAAAACTAAAAGCATAAAGAACTTCATGAAAAGATGAACAAATACAGGGCAAAATGTTGCAGATCCATAGCAAAGGTGAAAATAATGTCGCCATACATAGCCATGAATATCTGATATAAATACCAAAGCTTATTAATGTCAACTTAGAATGCCTGTCAGAAAAACATTTATCCATCTAACATTACAAAAAAAAGAAAAAAAAAGAAAGCTAACTAGGACACTAGTACCTATGTTCCCTTGTGATCCCTTCCACTTTTTAAAATAGACTGTGGAAATTCTTTTAGGTTTGCCATCAGTTGCTTTTTTTATGTTTTTGTCTTTTAACCTTGTCCATGGTTGAACATATCAAAACCATGAAATGGATTTTTAGGGGGAAATATTACTGTTTATTCCTTCTTTCTATTGTTATCCAGATATATTTTTAATAAAAAACATTTATAGTTCATTGTATATAAAATCCACCTGTCCAAAACAAAAATTTTAATAGATTAAAATATGATGGTAAAGATCCATTCCATAATTTTAAGAAAAGTCATTATCATTCCAAGACTATTTTAGAGAACTGACACATTTTTTTTTGTTGTTATTACTATAATGTTTTGGCTGTTCCATTGGCCGTGAAAGGAAACGGTATACTGTAGTAGAGTCAATGACAGACAATTGCAAAAATAAAAAACAAGAACATTGGTAATTTCCATTTCCAGTAAACCACCTTGATTGAAAAATTTGTAACCACATGTTTTAATTGTGTTTCCATGTGTGAAGTTTCTACAGAAATATTCTTTTCAAGATCAGAGTACTTCATTTAAATTTAAATGCATAAAAGAGTACTTCATTTAAATTTTCTGATAAATTTTACATAAAAGCAGTGTGAACTTAGGTATGGCAACAGCCTGTTTCATGCTTAAAATTTATGGTCTGATAATTGTGTTTAAGCATGAAAGACTGTTTCCATCCTGTACTGATACCTATGTCCATGCTGCTGAGCACTTTTCTACCATAAACTAATATATAATGATAATAATAATAATACAACTGAGAAAATATGTGAAAATTTGATACCTTTTTTTCAGGCTAGAAGAGCTTCTACCAAAAAGATTTTTTCCTTGAAATACTCATGGAGGTCCAGATGTTTGAGATATATACAGATTGTGACAGTAGAATTGTCTATATCATGTAACACTAAAATTGTTAGATACCATTGTATCTTAGAAATGATTAAAGATATCTTAATGGAATTCTCCAGTGTTTTTATAATACTATTGGATTCCACTTTAAACAATAAGAATGTATTCAGATCGAAGTTGAAATGATGATAAAATAAAAGGGTGATAAAAATATCTAAGCCAAGAAGCCTCTCATTAAAAGTTTCTTATATCTGGTTATTCAGACAATAATCACAGCTGCTAGTAAAGTGTGTATGCATTTTCAGGGATACCCTATGCCTAGGTGTGAAAGTATGTATATAAAGAAAATTCTTAAAGAATAATAAGTTTTAAAAAATGTCCATGTTTATATACAGATAAAAGGGAAATCATATGAAAGTGTAAAACTTTAAAGAACCTGAAGCTATCGAAAATGAATAGAAAAATAAAGGTGTTGTCCAGAAAGAACATAAAACTTGAAGTAATCTCCAGAGAAGAGAAAAGCAAGTCAAAAACTGTCACAAGAAGAAATGAGTGTATTACATAATGTGTAAAGGGAGAAAGATTAACCAATCAGAAAGCACATGATGTTAAATATTTGCCAATGTGCTGCCTGGAACTTTGGAAAAGAAAAGGTACTTGCCAAAAGAGATGGGAAATGTCAAAAGAAAATGCAACTGGGACAGATAAATTCTTCAACCTCACTTCTTCCCTAATCCAGCAGACTAAAACTGATCTACTATGGCTGGACAGGGGAAGATTGGAAATGAAAGGAATAAAGAATGGAAGAAAATGTTGCAGAAAACACAGCCAATATACACAGACTGAAAAATGGTGGCTAAGAGTCAGTGATCAGTTGGTTGGTTGCAAACTGAAAAGCAAAAGCAACAAGTAAATCTTTTGATACAAATATCCACCAGTCCTTACCAAAAGAAATAGAAACAAAAGTAACGGATTTTGTTGATACATAACCTGTTCTGAGCCAATTTGATTGGATGCTGATGAGACAAATGTTTTTTTTGGTGTAGATTAGAGAGCACAATGACAACATGGCATAAGATAACCACTAATATCATTGTCCAGTTTATTTCCATAAAAACAATTCTAGCAGGCATTACTATTATTTTGCTGCTAAACTTGATGATGTGTGTTTGGAGAGGTCAGGTCAGGAGCTGACAACACAACTTTGTACAACACCTGCCGTGTATGAAATAAATGCTTCTTTTATGTTTAATCAGAGGGCGTAGGGTGGGAGCAGACCAAATTATATAGAGTTTTCTCCATGGTATAATTTATTAAAGCCTCAGAAGCATAATTTATGAATCTAAACTATCATAGTACGCATTAAGAAAGATGAGATTATTCATGTATGGATTGGAAAATACAGCTTAGGATCAGTGTAGTATCTGTGCACTTTGCCAAGGATCAAAGGGTTGATTCTTTACTCTTCTGCTTAAAATCAATGTAACAAATCTGTAAAAGGTTGCAGGTATGTACACTAAAAACATGAACTGCCTATATGTTCATTTTCACATATTTTATATTAATGTTCACCCAATTCAAAGCCCAAGAACCACTCCAGGTAGAGTATAACTGTGTGGTGTTGTAGAAGCATAAGAAAAGATAGGAAGTGCAGTTCATGAGGTCATGGAGGAAAGCTAATGGTTAATGGTAGATTGAAGAGAACCGTTTTGCCTGCAGTCTGTTGCACAAAGCAACAGCTTCTTGGGAAGAATCTGCCATATGACAACAGAATTAAAAAAACAAAGGAAAGAAGGCTAGAGAAGAAAATGTAGAGAGTAAGGAAGGAAAATGAAAAGAAAAATGTGGAACATCAAAGGGGTGGAAGCAAAATAAATAAATATGATAGAACAATTTGGTCCCTTGAGTTTTATGATTTCTTTAATCCTTGGATCTTTAAGACCTAATGAAGATTTTTTTTTCTTTTGGAGTGCGAGGAAAAATTTTATATAGGAAAGTATGTAAATACTCAGTATTAATATTTTTTTCTCCAATGATATAAATTCTCCAGGCAAGTCCAAAAGATTGACAGGGGCTCAGTTGACTTATCAATGCCTGCTGTATTGTCTATTATTAATTATAAAAATAAAAATGTGGTATTAACTACAGGTTTCTAATTAAAAGTGATTAATACCAACCACTCCAATAATGGGATGATGCTTATTAATGTCAGGAAACAGTCCATTCCCAGAGAATGGAGTTAGGAAGCATCCATAATACTTTAGGAGACACTTCAAAATGTTTATTTGTTTTTGTTTTTTCATACACTGAAAAAATAGAATATGAATGTTGAAATGTTTAAAACAACAAAAGTACAAAAGTAATTTTATTGAATGAAGATTTTTAAATGTCATCTTGTAATACAACTTGGAGCATGATTCCTAATATCAAAGCTAATGTTTCATACAAAGTAAGGCAATCTGCTAATTATCTCTTGGTTTCAGTCCACTGAAAAATTTTAATTTGTCTGCTCTTAATTAACAGATTTAATACCACTGCTTTTAATTTGCAGTCATTACTCCTAGAATTGGACAATTTCACTGCTTCATAGAGAGATTTGCAGTCAGTGAAACAAGGCAGGTTATCCTACACATTTATAAGTCTACCATTCATCCATGCATTGATTATTGCTGCCACATATGACCCGGTGTTCTGCCATGTATCTAGAGATTCTTGGTAAAATTCAAAGAAGAATCTGCAATGTTATTTGTCCTGACCTGGAATCTTGTCTTCGATCTCTTTTCCTCTGCCATAATGTAGCTTTCCTGTGCCTTATCTATAAATATTTTTATGGTAGTAGTTTGGTTGAATTTTCTTCCTTGATACCTCAGATTTACAAACTTAGGTGCAGTACTAGATTGGCGGCAAGGTTTCATCATTTTACAGTTTAAATGCCACATGTATTTTGAAAACAACAGTGGAGTCCAGTAATATATATATATATAAGCTTTTCACCCCAAGCAAGGCGGGAGTGCTACTAGCACGCAAGCGGTTACAGAGAGTGGGAGCAAGACTAAAGAGGTGTGAAAGAGGAAAGGATGAAGAGAAGGACAGGGAATAGATCAAGGCATCTGGAGATGTCAATTGACATTGCATTTGAATAGTTGGAGATTATAGCTATCAAGGAAGCAAGTAAGAGTAAGGGAGTTCCACAGATGTGAAGTGCAACACATGAAGCTATTAGAGTAGAAGAGACTATATATATATATATATATATATATATATATATATATATATATATATATATATGATTACATCGAAATTTGGTGAGGAACAAAATGTATATTTATTATTAATATAAATTTTTAGCTCTATTGTTATACATCAAGCATTATTTTATTACCAACAACATTCAATGTGTTTTCTATATATATAGATATATATATATAATAAAATATAGTTTTAAGGTATGTTAGATTTATAGGTTATAGTGCTCAATATCAGGGATAGAGTGTTAGCAAATATAAAAGTGGGCAATGCTTGAATGCAGTCTGTTCAAGCATGAAACAGACTGTTGCTGCTCAGTGTTAACCTCAGTGTCCACTTGATATAAATTTTTCACTTCCTGACAAAATTAAATCAATGAGACAAACAAATAAAGGTAACCATAATGACCATTTTCCGTTAGGATCAAAAGCTGGTACCTATAATTTGGGATTACTCTTGATCAGGACTGATGTGACTTCATTGTACTCATGGAGAGAAGTTCACTTAATCGATAAACACACTTTTTGAAGATCAACAGTTCTTCAACTCCCCTTGCGACTAATCTTGTTTTTAGCATGATTTCCTTTTGGCTTCCATTTTCTCCAAAACGTTGCTCACATGTTTGGTCCATGGTATCCTCAGCATCTTTCTGTAGAACCACATGACTATGCAATAAAACCCCTTTTAAGATGAATGTGGTGAAGTCTAGATGTGATCATTGAAGCTAGCCTTCAAGTGTCAGAAGGAAATGTTTTTACCAATTTGTCACTATCAAGTAAGAGTCTTAACTGAAAAGATAGGCTCCATATTTATAAGGAAGGCAAAGAGTAACTCTTTACAAATGGAAAAAGTGATGTTGAGCAAATCACAAGTGCTGAAGAATATCATTGAATAGCAAAATATAAAAAAAAACAAAGAACTCTTGCTAAGCTCTGAGAAACAAAACAAGCAGATTTGGAAACCTGCCTAATATCGGGTCGGCATAAATTATTCACCCAGCAGAGGTCAAACAGCGAAAAGGAATGTCTGCTTCCAACATGAATACTAATTTATGCTTGCAATGCTTGTTTGTGTGGAGACAAACACGGAGACGAATTCTATGTAGTTACGGTTGCGTGAGACAGAACTGGGTGATACCTAAAACGTGGATGACCACAAGAAAAACATTTGCAAGTGAAATTATCAAAAGTCCACAGATAGGTCATCATTTCTTATACAATGTTAATATTGTATAGTACTATGGAAAGGCGTAGGTGCCCAATCAGTCAATTTCAAAACATTAACTATATAAATTGTGTGCACACGTATTCAACAAAGCAAATAAGAAAGAAGAGTTTATTTTGATATTTTAATATTCATCTTCAGTATTTTCTGCCTCCCTTGAAGAGGCAGTAAGATAAAATCTCAACATATCCCTTCTAGCAGGTCTCCTTTGTCTTTATTGCCATCATTTTCTTGCTGTTTATTTTTATCTTCTCATAAACAATACATGCGGCTTCTCATCACATATTTCTGACGTTTACAAAAACACTTTTTCTGATTTAATTATGTAATTACAGAAATGTCTCTCGGAAAAGTTTTCTAGCAAGTTTTACTCTTCTTTCACTTCTATATGCGCACAATCATAGCTTTTCCCAATTTCCTGTCTTTTGTAGGGCTTAATAAATGTTATCATTTTGTTATCTTTTAAACATTGTTCCACGATCCATTTACTCATACTCATTAGGTAGATTATGCCTTGTTTTCCTGTTCCTTCTGCCATCAATATCACCTGTGAGTATCAAATTTTCCAAGCCATCTTTCCTCATTATGTGCCCTAGAAATTTCAAATATCTCTTCCTGACATTAAGCATAAGTATCAATTCTGTTTCCATTTTCTCTAAAACTTAACTGTTGATCACATGTTTGGTCCACAGTATTCTCAGGATCTTTAAGAGAATCACATTTCTGTTGCTTCAAGTCTCTTCTTCATCTTTGAGGATATTGTCCAGCATTCATTGCCACATAGGACTGATATTACATAACAGTTCAGTAATCTTTTCTTTGAACAAGATAATAAGAGCAGATACTGTTTTCAGATGAAGGATGAGTCATTACTGTGTAGTGATAGCAACAAATAAATCACAAAATAATCTCTAACACTTAATGCTAATCTATGTAGGAGTATGAAACCAAAATAATAAATAATTAGTAATAAAAGAAAAATTAAAAGTTACATAATAAAATTCTTATACTTTGTTTCTAACAAAATTTTCCTGTTTCTTAATACCTTGCTTAGCTTTTGGAAGACCCCTTTTGTTATCTTAATGCACCTTCTGGATTTCGAGTTTTACTCAATAAATTTAAACAGTAAAAGACACTTACTTTTATATATTTAATATGCCTATATATATATATATATATATATATATATATATATATATATATATATGACAAGATATTTTAAATTTCATGAGTATATTGAAGATGTGAGGGTCATAGACACATCACATTGAAACAGTGGTTCCTAGATGAATATTAAACAATGCTAAGCCTGGTCATTACCTAGATCAGTGAGTGAGTGTACCATCTGCTGTAAACCTGGATGTGCAGGTGGTGTAATGGATAATGGTTTGGAATTGTTAATCAGAGAGCCAAGTTCTAATTTTTTTTAATTCTATTTTTTTTCATATTCACTTATGCACAAAAACCCTTGGGAAAGGTATGAATCCACTTCTTCTCACCCCCAGCTATGGATTAACTAGTTAGACTTGTTTCACTAAAAAAAAAAGATTCTTACAATTTTAAAATATTTTCTGGCTTTAAATAACATAAGTTTTGATAAGCCATAGAAAATCAATTGTCATAAAACAAAATGCCAGTTCTGCAAAGTAGTTTGATGTTATAAAAATTAGTTGCAGACTAAAAGTATCAAGACGGTTTGGATGACAATGACCAAATGAAGTTACAATGAGTCTGTCAGATTTGGATATTGTTGTACAAACTAATTACTTTATTTTAACTATAACAGTTGGCCATTGTTATCTAACCAAGTTACAATGAGGCAGCCAATCTGGAAGGCAATGAACACATCAAATTACAACAGTCATTCAGTTTGGATAACAATTATCAAATTAAGTACATTTAAATATAGTCTGCTTATAAATGACATGCACCCCCAAATTCACACTCTCATAGGGTATCAGTTCCTTCAGTCAGTTAAATGTCATGTGTGTTATGCGTGGGCAATCATGTCTCTTTTGATTCATGACTGATTAGGCAGAAGGTTGCCATTTCTTTCTGCAGTAGATTTGTTGCCAACCAAGGCTATAGGACCCAGTCTGCCTTGCTATTGAACCCATATCCAGAAGGAGATGGATTTATATCTTCCCCAAGGGCATTTGCAGCTAAGTGATAGTAACGAACCTAACTGAAATTTGAACTTGGCTTTCTAAGTTCTCATTCCAAACTGATATTCATTACACCACAATGCACACACAATTATTTATCCAACTGAATTAAAAATTTACAATTTTGGGCTCCTGTTTTTAGTAGGGAGGCACGATCTCAATTTTTTCAAGCTCCCCACTATTTCTGAGGTCATGGTTGGGGTGAAAAGTACTGTAGTTTGATTCAATTTATATACTATCATGCATATTGGTATAAGTAACAATGACAGGTAAAAAAGAATATTTTCAATATTTTAGATAAGTAAAAACAGGTCAAGTGAGGAATTCAAACTAATTTTGACACTTATTAGTTAAAAAGAAATAAATTCAATATAATGACAGAGATAATCAGAATAAGCTTTTTAATGAGCACTTGAATAGAAGCAGAAAAATCAAATCATTCATTTTCTATTTGCCAACTGTTGAGAAAAATAATTGTATCATGTTTTTTTTTTTTAATGGGATATACAGAAATAATAATGTCAGTGGTTCACAAATAAAAAAAGCTAATGTTTGGCTAGTGATATTTTGATAGTGAAAGAAATAAACTGTAAATCATTTTGAAGAAAGATTCTAATTCTGCTGAAGGCAATTGGAGTCATACTGGGTATTGAAAACAGACAAATGTTTTTAAGTGCTTCGTTAACCTATCAGCTTTGTATACAAAACAAATATTTAGTGAGTGAGTTTCCAGTGGTTAAATCAGTGAAAATATGTTTTAAGATTTGAAAATACTTTACTGATAGAACAGCCTTAGTTAAATAAGTCTAAGTTGATATTAATTTGCAAGACTTGACACAGAATCAACTTTAAGTAGATTTACTTTTAAGAAAAGTTTCAAGGTCTAAGCCGTTGAAAAATTTTTTATAAAAAGAGTGGTTGATAACTCAACACTTTGACATACCAACTGTCAGTTATCAGTGTAGAATTTCAAAACTTTTCAGTAGTGGCACAAAACAAAGAAAAATAAATTTTTAATTAAATTTTAATTTTTTATTTTTACTTTGGGTGAGACAAGGTTTCAGAGGTTGGTTTTAAGCAAGTCACTGTCTGCTACTTTCAATGAAATATGGCTAGAAAACCATTTACTGGACCCAGTTATGGAGGTAAATAATAACTTGAATGAAACAGTTGAATAAATGGAAGAAGCTAAAATGACCCAAAATAGGGACAAAATTTCATCACAACATTTTAACAAATACCACCTCACTGATTGATTGATTCATTTTCTACAGCTTATCAACCATTTGCAGGTTATTTAAAGCCAGAAAATAATTTTAGATTTTGAGAATGTTTTAGAGATAATCATTTAGAGATACAAGTCATAGCTGGGGGGAGAAGAGGCATATTCATATCTTTCCCCAAGTGTATTTTCAGGTAATTGAATATAATGACTGCAACTGGAATAGGAACTTGGCTTCCGGATTCACAATTCTGAGCCATTATCCATTACACCACCCACCCATCTAAGCTTACAGTGCCTGGTATTCCCAAACAGTCACCCATCATTTCTAAAAGCTCCTAGTAAAAGTCATAGACAAAGGTTGGTATCAAGTTCTTTCAGGTATGACTTCCTTGCAGCACCGTAAATGAAACGACCATAGTCTAGTTTGAACCTAAATAGTGACCATTATAATTTCGATAAGATCTACCAGCTTCCCAGCTTGTGTGGGCAACTGTGCTGAGGATTTGAAATGCTTTATTACATTTATCGCAGAGAAATTAAATGTGAAGTATCAAAGATAATGACCAAGAATTCATATCAGAATCATCAAGTTTTAAATCAGGGTTCTGGTGTAGCTTTCAGAGTTTATAGAAATGCACATGCTGAGTTGTTGTTTTGGAGAATATGAATCCATTTTAACCTATTTTAGTCAGTTATGTGCCATACATGATACATGCTTAGGCGATCATGTATCTTTCGATACATGACTGACGAGGCAGATTTTTTCCCGCAGGAGGTTGCCATTTCTTTCTGCAGTAGACCAGTTGCCATCCAAGGTTATAGAACCTGGTCTGTCCTGCTATTTACTCACAGCTGGAGGGAGAAGAAGAGAATTCATACCTTTCCCAAGGGTATTAGCATCTAAGTGAATGCTATGGATTTGAATGGAATTTGAACTCGGATCTCTGATTCCTCAATCCGAGCCACTATTCATCATGCCTCATTAACCCATTTATTAACATTATTGAAACATTGTTGGAGTTACTGCTTGATTGTATGGGTATTTTTCCATCTGGAGCAAATAAAGAAATCATCAACAATGAACAGTCAGTTCTTGAATTCAGCCATTTAATGATGACATTTATTTTAATATTACACAAAGACAATAATCCCTTGTAGTACACCCGTTTCTTGGCCATACAGTTGAGAAAGGGTAGTGACATTGAGAAGACACACAGCTAAAATGTATTAATAAAGATTGGCTGTCTTCCTTTGAGGCCCATTTTGTTTAGATCTTGTATGAAGCCATCATACTATGTGGTATCATATGCTTTTCTATGTCAAGAACACAGCTGTCAAGTGTTTCTTCTGATTAAAAACCAGCTGATCTATTGCACTTCTGTTCTCTTTAAAACTAGACAAGAAGTTTGTAATTGTCGTAAACTTAAAGGAACCAGGTAAGTTTATTATTAATCATCCGTTTGAGAGTTTTGCAAAGACAGATAGTAAGGACAATTGAACAATAGTTTGAAGGATTTTCCAGGTCTTTACCAGTCTTTGAAATTGGAATCAGTGAGTTGTTTCCAAAGATTAGGAATATTTCCACTGATCCATATATTATCATATATCTCAAGTAAGGAAATGTTTGGTAATTATTCAGGAATTCCTAGTGGATTTCATCATGGCTAGTAGCAGAGTTATACAATTTATTTAGCAAGTCCAGTAGTTCTGATAAAGAGAAAGGTTCTTTGTAATTTTCTCTTTGTTGCTTGAATAGAAGTTTAGTTTCTCCTTTTGATTTCTTTTACAATTCTGGAACTGTTTATAATAGTTATTTGATCAGAAAGTTTTTGAAAGATTTTTGGCTAGATTTGCAATATCCTTTTTGTTGGCAGTTTTAGTGTTGTTTTGTGATAAATATTTCAAGGGAGTATTTTTGTATTTGCTGGAGACTTTATGAAAAATATTCTAAACAGATTTGGTTTTTGTAATGGAATTGATATTGGATTAAATTTTCTATGAACACTTGGAGTTTTTAACCGTTCTTTGAACTTTGGCTTTATTAATTTTGAAAAGGATTAGATTTTCAGAGGTTGGGTGCAGTTTAAATTTACAGAGGGCACCATGTCATAATCAAATAGCTTTTTACGTTCATCAATAAACAATAATAGACTGGGAGATTTTCATCTTGATATTTATTGTTCTGCAATAAATAGCAGTGTTTTCATAAAGTAAGTAATATGATCTTCATTATTTATATCTTTGTCATTTTTTTCTTCTTCTGGGATCAGTTGGCTTTGATATAATTCTTTTTTTTTTTTTAAAAGGTTTCAGCATGGAGTGAAAGTGTCTATTTGCTGGTCTCTATTATGATTAGAAAGTGGTCATCACCATAGGTGTCATAACATGTGTGCTGGGTCATATTAGAGCACCAGGGTCATGTAAGGTGTGGTGTATATTTGAATAGGTGCTTGTTGCTGGCTGTAGGTATGTATGTGACTTGTTAGTGAATAGATATAGCTTTTCTATTTCTATTATGTCTTCTAATGTTTTGCCTTTTTTTTTTATCCATTCTACTGATTTTCCAAAGTACATTGTGGTTGTTGAAATTTCCCCGAAGAATGAAGTGTTTCAGAAGTTGTTTTATGAGGGTGCTCAGTTCTATTTCTGTGAGGTTGTCATATGTGGGTGTCATGTAAATTGAACTTATAGACAAGGTTTTGTGTATTGTTACTGATATAGCAATGGTTTGCAGGTTGTTATTCCTGTTGATTTGAATATTTGGTATGCCATCCTTAATAAGGATTGATGTCCCAACTGAGGCATTTTGGTTGGAAATGTGGCTATATGAGAAGTAATTGATATTGAAGATTTTGGTTATCTTTTAGGTGTGTTTCTTGTAGGCAGACAATGGTTTATTAATAATATAATCAGGTCGTTTAGGTGACAGTTCTGTTGGATTATTTTGTATCCCATGGTTATTGTTCTATGTCAGTTTGTGTTTAATTCTGGCCTGTTGGTATTCAGTTACCATTTTTTCTAGTGGACTATATTTGTTTTCACTTCTGTTTTGTTTATTTATTTCAGAGTATTTTTCCTCTTGAGATTTTTGTTTTGGAAGAGATCATTGAGTGTCTTCTTGAGTTTTGACTAGGTTTTATTTTATTTATTTATTTATTTTGGTGGGTGATCTTCTTAGGATTGTTCCTGAAGAGCTTCTGAATTGTGATGGGGGGGGGGTGATGTTGATCTTTGGCTTTCTAGTTCCATTTTGGCTTGAATTGCATTTTTGGTGTTTTGTTATTTTATAAATTCATAAACAAGTGTTGTTAGTTGTTCTTGTTTTCTTTTCATCATGTTGAATTCTTGATACTCATTTTGGTGTTTTAGTTGTACTAGCAGAGATTATTGGGAAGATTTTTTTCCAGAGTAGCTTTCTGTGATTTTTCTAGATTCTGGGAAAGAAGTGTTTTTTTTCTATTTCTCTTATTTCTTTTTCTTGCATATTTGTGAATATAAGATGATTTCCCATGCAGTTTGTACATTGGATTGGATTTTGGCGATCAATTTCTTGATGGCCCGTGTTTACATATCTCGCCTACACTGAGGCACTAGTACATCTATCTTTATGATACCCAAATCTTTAACATTTGAGACACCTGAGTAGGTTGAGAGTCTACTTTAGCAATAGTAGATCCCATTTTCATTGGGGGGGGGGGTTGCTATAGAAAGTAGGACCATAGGGTGTTTGTGTTCATGTTCTGTTATTCCACCTTTATCCACTGTACCATGTGTCCTTGAGGACACATGGCACAGTGGATAAAGGCATTAGTTAGATCCAGTAACAGGACCCAAAGAGTGCAAGTTCAATACCTGGTTAAGGCAGTGGAGAACTTGGAGAACTTAATTAGACATGGCATGTGGAACTAGAACAGTCTACCCCAGCGAGTGAAATAAAGGGTTCAGTTCAACATACCAACCACCTGAAGAAGGTTGGAGTGTACAACGGCTGAAACATTGTGATAAATATGGCAACAAAGATGAGGATGATAGTCCGAACAATGTAAATAGTGTACATAATACCTCATCTCAGAAATATAGAGATACCTGTGGTTTTTATTAAGCATCTGGTCAAGTGATTTTCACTCATGACAACTGCATAGTTCTACACGTGATTGGCAAGAGATAACTCTGAAGTAAATGAAATGAACCACCCTAAAGCCAGACACACCGAATTCATTAAGTCAGTCATCTGGACCCCAAATACTATTTCTTGGTCAGATTTCATCAAAACAGCTTCAGACATGTAAATGCCAGCCAGATACATACTTTGTTTTTGTTTTTTGTAACAAAATTGCAATTCTTTGTAAAGATGTTTTAAACATTTTCTAATATACAAAATAGTTATATCTATACAAAATTCTGAACGTATGATTAAACGATGATAATAATAAACTTTGGCATTTTTATTTTTTAAATGTCACGTCATTTAACAACATAGGCAAACATGACTCTCCACAGATTGCTTTTTATTTATTATTTGTGAATTACCATGGATAGTGGAATGGTTTCTTGTTGCCTTCTCTATGGTTTGGAATTCACGAATCCCTTTTCTTACACTAGTTACTACCTAAGGCTAGAGAGTCTAGTCTACCCTGATATTTAACCCATAGCTGAGGGATGATCAGAAATGGATTCGCACCTTCATGTAAGAGCAAACATAGCTGGTCAATTTGAAATTTGAACATGGCTTGCCAATCCTGCACATAGCCAGTGCATAGTTATTAAGATATCAAAATTGTGAGTTCATGCCATCTCTCTGTAGACTTCAATGTATTTGCACTAACTTACACTCCAATATGCATACATTTTCTTGTACAACCTCTTTAGCATTAAATCCCCAAATAACTTCAACACAAGGGAAATTCTGCCCCTGATTTCAGCACTTTAAAATGTTAAAGTTAAAACATTTATCTTGTTTCTGACATAATATTTGATATGTAAATTTTTGTAAAAATGACAACCTAGATTTTAAGCTTTGTGTAACCTCCATACATTTGCCAAGAAAATGCAATTTGAAGATTAGACATACAAACTGGCATGCAGGTGAACATTAATGCACACATTTGTGGACTACAATGTCTCACATATACATACACACACACGCAGGGTTTTATATACATGTAGTCACAAATACAGTCATACGCCAAAAAGCATTTGCAAGAATTAATGTTTCCTAATGTGAACATTGCCCTGTGTAAATCAGGGAAGTGGGGGTTAGGATGCAAAATGGCAGATGTGCTAACAAACAAAGGTAACATAGCAAGTTGAAAGAAGTGATGCTGCAAAACCCTCTAAGTGTTGCGACTGTATGAAAAGCTCTTTTCATGATCGAAATCACATTAAGGAATTGCATATGGCTTTGACTGCCAACCTATGTCAGGAGCAATAAATTTCAAAACAGGATCAGATTTTGTTATTTTTGTTGTCTTTGTTAAAAACTTTGCATGGTTGAAGGTGTCATTATTGCTGTTGCAATTGTATGCGAACTTGAATTGAGGTTTTATTCAAGGTTGGCTTTTTCTGTTGGAGGAAAAGCCAGGATTCCTTTAGAAAGGAGCAATGACTGCTGGGAAGAATATTCTGCAAGAATGATAATACAATTGATTCTTGCTGTTAAAGAAATATTGTTATGATCAGCATCATTTTTGTTGTTGTTGTTATGGTAACAGCTTACAGCTAAGTGGAATTAAGTATAGGCAATGAAATATAATCAAGCAATGTGTGTATACAGATTTATTTTTATATATATATATATATATATATTTGAAGTGAGAGTATGAGCACATTATATAAATTCAGAAATATATAAACAGCATGAACATACAGATAAAAAGATACGAACAGAAATGTTTCATTTATTTTTCAACCCATAAAAAAGGAAAGGTGCTTTATATTTGGTATTCTTTGTAAAGCAATTCTATTGCTTGCAAATATCTTAGAGTTGACATTATATACAAGGCTGGATCCATAAGGTTATAGCTGATACATAGTGATTAAATAAATTGTGATATGAAATTTTCACTGTATAATCTTTGATTTATGTGATTAATGTCTACTACTTAATTAAGCAAGGAAAGAGGTTATGTTGAAAAATAAATATTTTTCTAAAGTATTTTTTCTTCATTCTTGAGCTGTGAATATATATATATATATATATATATATATATATATATATATATATATATATTTCACACATTGAGTGCTGGTTCTAATAAAATAGTGCTCAGTGTATAATAACAGAACTATCATTTAGATTAATAATAAATATAATTTTTTTTCTTACTGGTAACATAACTCTGATTTTCATGCACAACCAGGCACAGATAGAAAACTCACCACCTTTTCAATCAGCATCTGACAATAGCATTTTGCACGAAACTCAGAGTTGTGCTACCAATGAGGGAAAAAATGTGTGTGTGTGCAAATAGAGAAATTATAATAAATCAGGAAAAAATCCATCTCACTTATAACAGGAATATTTTAATATTCATCTCTTTAGATCAAAATTTATATATATATATATATATAAGCAAATTTGTGGATGTAGATCCGATGGTATGATGAAAAATGTGGAAAAGACAAAGCAAAATCCGAATATGTAAGTTTACTGTTTTAACAAAATTAGAAGAGTAAACTTACATATTCGGATTTTGCTTTGTCTTTTCCACATTTTTCATCATATATATATATATATATATATATATATATATATATATATATATATATCACTTAAAAACACTATTCTGCTATGACTAAAATTGAATGGAATTAAAAATGTACAAATGGTTCAGAAGAATCAAACACAAAACTATATACCTGCTACACGAGGGAAAAAAATCTATAAAAAAAGTATCACCCTAATTTTGGGGGCTGATTTTAGTTTTCCTAAATTCACTAATTCTGGTACATATATATTGCACATACACATTTACTTATATTAACACGTTTGTATTTTTGTACTCTTATCTTAAATATGACCTGTTAAAAGAATGTGTGAACTTATCAATTGCAATATTACTTTTAAGTGATACACAAAGCCCGTAAGACAAAAAAACAAAAACTACCGGAACAATAAAAAAACTCATTTATATTTCATGTTTCTCAGAAAACAGAAAATAGCAAAAAACCAATATCTTCAACAATATACAGGTATGTTGTCTTACTTGTTACCTATTCTCATATCAATACAAATGTGACAGAGAGCCTGGGAAACTCACACACGCACACACACGCACACATGTATATTTTTTTTTTAGTGAAATTGGAGTAGATTTGAATAGTGAAATCAAATGAGAGCATTTTGTTTACTGATGGGGAAATCTGATCTAGGGCCGAAATTGTACCCATTGAATCTGGGTCATCAGAAGACAATGGAAATGGTCGAAATAATTTTTATCGATTAAAAATTGAAATAGAGCTGAGTGAGCTAGAAGGAACTTTGGAATTCACATGATTTAGGTTCAAGCAGCCAGAACCCCGTGATAATCGCGTGCAAATTAGTAGGGCCGAGGGTCAGTTATAACCAGCCGGGTTTATCAATATAAATGTGTAGTTATGCTGAAAAAGACAGACTGGAGAAAATTCTTGAAGAAGGAAGAGAGAATTGGCCCGGGCAAGAGTTGGGAGGAGGAACGCCACTATAACTTTAAGCCCCGCACAGAAATCTTTATCCCTCCATCGCAAGAGTCATATATCGTTCTGAGATGATTTAACAACAAGTTAATCTCTCTGTCTAGAATCCAGTGTATGAGTTTTTACGTGAAATACTTTTCTTTTCTGTAACCCGTTTCTTTCTCTATTATTATTCTCTGCTATATAAAAAACATTAACAATTCAACCATTGAATAGTCGTTTGTCCGGCTTTCTGCAGATATTAATATTATTTTTTGCTGCATTCTAAATTTCTTAGCGCAGACTTCCCAGCCATGTCTACATCTTCAGTCGACCGTGGATGGACAGACATCACTTCTGCTTTCTGGATCAAACAAATCACAACGTGGGCAGGAAGCAGGATTAAATCAGCGAACCAGTCGAATAATCTATGGATGCTCAGGGGACCTATGGCCACTCCCTTAAGTTCTGTTAGAACCGAGTAGACACGTCAACACAGAGAGTAAGACGCTGGAGTTTGAGGGGCTGGGGCAAAAGTGCTAGAAAATGTAATATGCAATTCTTCTTCTATGTGCCAGGTCCCTTCAGGAGGTGTGATAATGTCTCTCCACAATTCTTCAAATCTTGCCTTTTGTAGCTCTTAATAAAGTTTATATCTACTGATGGAATGAGATTGAACCCAAAACATTTTTCTCAATGCCAAACCTATCAAAAATGCTGTACTAATCTTGAAAATTCCTAAGCATAATGTCAAAAATATTTTGCTCAAAATGGACAAAATGTTACTCATGTGATTTCAAGTTAAGATGAAAATTAAAATTCATCTTGAGTCTTAAGAGATTAAAGTTTCTAAGCTTACTAGAGATTTTTGAAACAAAAAAAATGTGTACTGAATTGTTACCTAATACCAAACCTCCTCTATAACAGTGAATGCTGGGCAATCTCTTCAAAGATGAAGAGACTTGAAGCAACAGAAACATTGGTTTTTATGGAAGGATTCTTAGAATACCATTGACCGAATATGTCAAACATTTTAGAGAAAATGGGAACAAAAAGGACACTTATACTTAACATCACGAGGAGATAGTTGAAATTTCTAGGGCACATAATGAGGAGAGAGTGCTTGGAAAATTTGGCACTCACAGTATAGATTGAAGCCAAGAGGAATAGAGGAAAACAGTGCATAACCTACCTGTGTTTGAGTAAATGGATGGTGGGTTATGGTATAGAGGAGATAAAAAGACAAAATTTATTAAGAGCTACAAAGGACAGGAAATTGTGGAGAGTCATGATAGGCTACATCTTGGAGGGACATGGCACATAGAAGAATTTTGCTTTTCTGTTTGTTTTAAAAGTCAATACAAGGAGGAAAGAGGAAAAAAGAGGAAGTGCCTGGTTTTGATACTTCCGACACAGTCCTGCCTAATGGTATCTTGGTAAACCAAGTAGGGGTAATCTCACATGACTCTCCTAGATTGGGAAAAATTTATTTTGTCAATATATTCATAATGTTTGTATTGCTTCTGTTCTTGATTTGATTTCATTATTAGGTTTAAAGGCATATCAACATTTGTTAGGTTATTTCATGCCAAATAAGATTTGATTGGACATCATGGTTTGTGTATTAAATTTAATTGCTTCTGTTCTTCACAGCCTTAACAGACAAAAGAGCTACAAAGGGCAAGAAATTGTGGAGAACCGTGAGCGCCTATGTCCTAAAGGGAAATGGCACCGAGAAGATATGACAAACATACCATTTGTGATGAATTGTTGTTTTTTTTTCATGATCCTCAGATTTCTCAACATTGGTCATGTTGTGCCAAACAGAGTCATTTTACAGTTGACTCTTATTGTCTTTAATCACATACGTAAATGGAGTGTAAAAGATTAGTACGATAATGTGCAAAAAGAATTTGAAAAACTTGGAGGTATTTTAGAAAAATTATTTAGAAACATTGGCAGAAAAATCAGAATTTAGGGATTTATGAAAAGACTGTAAACCGAAAACAAATGCAAATTGATATTAGTGAGTCAGGAAAAAAAAATGAGAGATTTAATAATGACATTTTAATTATTGGAGTTAAAAACCAAAATGAGGTACGTGTTCAAAAGGTTTTAATTGGTGAAGAAATGGAATTATTTATTGGATGAGGATGAATTCATTGTTAATGAAAAGGAGATTTAGATTAGTTCAGTAATCATGCAATGTTAAAAATGGAAAAACCTCTCTCTGAGCTGTATATCATGCAAGCAGTTTGAAAGTGATTTTTAATGAAATTTTAGGTGAATAGTCTTAGAAAATTTGCAGTTAACAAATATTCTAATTAGTATAGTCTGAAAATTTAGTGCAAAACCCAGCAAAAAGGAATAAGAATATGTGTGTGCATCTATATATAGTTAAGTTTCTTTGTACAAGTGTAAAGGAGTCATGCCATAATTGACATTATGAATAAGCCACTGACTCCCCCCCCCCAAAAAAAAAAAACTCAACTACCAGCAAGAATTACTGGCAAATATGTCTATTAAACAAGGTAAAAATTTTGACAAAAGAGGATTCAGAAAACAAACTAACACTAGCTCACAACCTCAAAAAAAAAAGTTAAAAAAAGTAAAGTTACTTAGCATAAAAGTTTTTTATTCTATGATTGATATCACAACTCTTAGTAAATTCTAGTCTCTCTCTTTCATTCATATATGTGTGTGTGTATATATATATGTGTGTGTGTGTGTGTGTACGTGTGCATTCATTCATGTATTTATACAGTTTGTGATGGGTAAATTGTTGCTATTTTATATTATTAATTTCATGCATACATGTTTGTTTTTGTTTTTGCTGTCTACACAGTTTAGTAGAATCAGTTGGACACTGTCCATGAGAAAAAGAGCCACCATGACACAATTCACTCAGCCAGAAATTTGGAAATGGTATACTGTACAGCTTGGAATTTGCACTGTAAGCTCCAATATGTCCCTTTCAGAATGTTTGGGTTTCAATCTGAGGACAGTACAGAGGATTCAAAAAAGAGTTGGATGAATCTAATAGCGATTATGAAGGTACGACAACTCGGAAAACGCCCTTTGATTGTTCTGATAAAAAAAGAACTCTTGAATTTGTTGGTGAGGGCCTCAAACTCAATACTGAAACCTGCATCAAGTGTCTTGAGGAGATAGTGATGTCCTGGGTAAAGAGGGTGGCAACAGGATTCTGCACCATGGCCCACAAGCAGGAGGACCCAGTCATGGCTGTTAGACAATTTCTGCAACCACATCACCCCTTACACCTGGCCACCTAACTCTCCAGATTGCAACCCTCTTGATTATTATGCGTGGAGCACAGTTGAGTGAGAGACCAACTGCTTGTCACACCAAAGATGAAGGCAAGGATTATGGCAGCATTCACCAACTTAAACAAGGAGATTGTCCAAAAGAGATGCAGGAGATTCCAAAGTCATCTGGAGGTTGTGGTTGAAGCCAATGGCAATTTTATTGAATAAATTTCGCATTTCAAGATATTTTTATGAAATTTTGGTAAATATATCTGTTAAAATGAGATGTCAGTCTTATATTCATTTTTGTGTAAGTTAGATGATTTAGCCATCGTAGTCTGTATATATGGATAGATGGCTAGAGAAAGAAAGAAAAAACGTGTTGGGTTTTTCCCCCCACCTACTACTACCACCTTGAAACACTAATTCTTTTGAACTAAATGTTCATTGAGCCATAAGACAATTCAATTATGTGGATACAGTAATCAGAATTCTGACTCTCCATTTCACTTTTTGTGTGTGTGTGTGTGGGGGGGGGTGGTGAAATCAGTTGTGGAATAATATCAGTGTTATTGAATTCTAATGTTGAGCAATTCATTGTTCAGTAGAAAATAATTATCTCCCCTTTTCTTGGTTCTGTTTGTCATGAATAAAGACTTTCTCATGTCTTTGAAACACAATTCCAAATTCTATATAGTTAATCAATATGAAGATAATAATCAGTTTCAACAGACGGGTAGATGTTTGTATGCAAGTTGAATGACATATTTATGTACATAAATTCCGTTATGTAGTCTGCTCTTGGAGTATTCGGAATGATGTGAAAACAATTTTCAAAATAACTACTCTTAATTGATCATATTCTAAAATAATTTTCAACCACAGAATTAAATAGAATTAATTTTCATTTCAACAGATACAAAAATTTAAATGAACTTGCTACATTAATTATTCCACGTTGGAATATTAAGGCTATGTAATATGTAGGAGGCATAAGTCTTTCTATTTTCAAATGTCAATTTTATTTGTTAGGTTATCTATTATTCTATTATACTAAAAATAATTTTTCAAATGTTTTGGGGGAAATGAAATTCAGAATGAATGACAGTCTAAAATGCATACCCCCCCAAAAAGAAAACAAATCTTTAAAAAATTTGGATACACATCCACAACAAGCAAGTGACCTCATGGTCGGAGACTTTCTCCTTTGCAGAGGTGTATGCGGTATATTTGTAGACCTAGCTGATTATGTGACATCAGAATTGAACTATTATTATTACTTCATCTATCGTTAATTGTAATTTAGTTGAATATAATTGCTTATTTAAGGTGGATCCAACACAATAATTTGCAATGTTATCTTATTTAAATTATTAGTTGTTATTCTTAGGTTTTCTTTGAATTCAGTTTTTGCCACTGTAATTATGAGCACTGTCTTTCCTCAGGTCGCTGTGCCTGGTAAATGAAAGCCAAGCCTCAAATAATAACTCACTGTGTACAATGAGAGATGATTAGAATATGAGCCAAGATAAAGAAACAATTGCTAACTCAGATAATTAGAAACTGGTATCTGTCTTCTCTTCAACTATATAAATTTTCATCATCAGTGATAATCTCAAAATGAAAAAAATGTATCATGGTTGAAATTCTGCCATGAAATATTTTGGAAAAAAACCCCAAAAAAAACAAAAAAAAAATCAATTCCTACTTTTCACATTTTCTGAGCCATAAGACAATGGAAAATTAAGACAATTTAAAACTGATCGTGTTAGGATAGGTAAATGAAGTTAAATGATTAATTAGAAAAAAATTGTTTTGGATATAAAAATATTTTCTACTTTTTATGTTTAAAGATAGCAAGAAACTGATTATTTATCACGTGTATGTTAAACTGACAAATCTGAGATTTACAGCCCTTAAAAGTTTAGAACAAAACAGGAACACATGAATATTTGGTTGGTTCTTTCTGACAAGCATCCATGTTTGGAATGAGTGAAAAAACAAAAAAAAACCAAAACACACACTTTTGTAAACCAGTTTCCAAGCTCTTTGCTTTGTTATCTACAGAAGAAAAATATTCAATGCATATCCATGTAACTGCAAATATTTACTGGTATGTTGTCTTCCATGAAATACAAATTCAGTTGTATATAAAACAGTAAGTTATTTTCTTTAATGTTATTTTATTTACATTCAATCCTAACAATATTTGCTCAGGGAATAGATGTGTAGATTGTGATCTCAAGTTCATATCAATCGAAGAGAAAACCGAAACGAAAAAAGAAAAAAACCTAGCTTGATAGGGAAGAGTGAAAGACATTCGTATTGTGTATTAACAGACAGGAATATCAATATTGGTTAGTCTGATAAAAGTATCAATTGAAGAAATGAAGGGAATCATAGGAACCAGAGATTCAGTAATAAGCTTTCAAAGATAGCAGAAACTAAGAGTTAGGGCAAACAATTTCTCCATGTTCCAATTCCAAAATTATTTGGTTGGGGATAAAATTATATATATATATATATATGTTAGTTTTAAGGTATGTCATATTTATGGGTGAAAGTACTCAATATCAGGGACAGAGCACGTGTAGTGTCTGGGTATATGTGTGTGTGTGTGTGTGTGTGTGTGTAAAAATTCCATTTAAGTAGAAAACATCAAGACTGCAAATTTTGTTCCCAATAACCACTGTTTTCTTTGAATCATTTCACTCTAAACAAAGCAATAAAACTACTAAGATGCAAAAGGTTACTGAGTGTAGAGAAAAAAAAAATCACTATTAAGAAGAGAGAAGAATAAAAGAACAGGAATTAAGAAAACAGAAAATAAAGATTGACATTGCATTTAAGTTTCTGAAGATCAAAGTTGACTGGAAAGCAAGAAGCTGGAAGAGAGTTCCACAAGTGAAAAGTGCAAGAGAAGAAACTGCTAGCATAGAACTTATGGTTACATCTAGCAGCCATTTCAGCTATAAAATGATGAGACCTTGCTGCCTGTCCAGTACTGCACATAAATTCATAAAGTCTAGGTGCCATAGAGGAAAGTTCATCAGAACAATTACCATGAAAGTATTTATAGAAAAGGCATAGGGAAGCAATGTTGCAGCAGTGGGAAAGTGACTGATGTTAAAATGTCAGGACCAATAAGAACATTGTGTATTCTTTGGATTTTATCAAGAATCTCTACAGAAGAGGATTTCCAACAAGCAGGAAAGCAAGAGCGGCAAGGCATTTATTGTAGAATTTAGGGAGAACAGGAGCCAGTTCAGGAGAACATTTCACTCAATAGAGACTCAGTGCTAAGTGGAAAGTCATGCAAAGATACTCCAGATCAATCCAAAGTAGAATTTGAAGAAAATTTACAAGAAAAACATTCTGATTTATCAGCAGCAGATGTTAACATCTCAAATTGAATAAAGAGAGGAGGGAGAGAAGATTTAGTCTTATTTGAAACACCATTACAGAGCTGCCAGTAGTCACATATTAGTAGCTATATGGTACCTAATTCTGTTAGCAAACTGCTTACTGGCACAATTAAATTTGAGGCTTTCCTTATACAATTGGTCTGGCTTAGTGGCTATTCATTATAATAAATGATGTGTGTGTGTGTGTGTGTGTGTGTGTGTGTATATATATATAACTGAATGAGAATAAACATGTATTTCTTATAAATATATATGAGAATAAACATGTTGTATTTTTTTTTTATATATATATATATATATAAAAAACTGAATGAGAATAAACATGTTGTATTTATGTGTGTGTGTATATATATATATATATATATATAAAACTGAATGAGAAAAAACATGTTGTATTTCTTATATATATATATATATGTGTGTGTTAGTTTTGGTGGATACTCATATTTGAGTAGGTGCTTCATTTATTTATTAAACAATATATTTAATAAAAATCCATTTATATATATATATATATATATATATATATATATATATATATATATATTGTGAGAGAGAATTGAGTCAGCCCAATAAAAGACTCTGAGTTGGTTGTCTGTGGTGCTGTAAGCATCAGGAGTTGCATCCCCTTCCACAATGGGCTGTTGAGAGAAGATCTACTTAGAGTAAGTGGCACTGACTATTTGTATATGAATGATGTTGGGCAGGTATTAGCTAATAGTCAGTGTAAGTCAGGGACCAGGAGAGCTATATAACACCATTTTTTTCTCCAGTTGAAAGAAGTGCTTTCAATGTGTGGACATGCAAAAACCAAACCAAACCAGACCAGACAAGATGAACACAAGTTATTTTGCTAATTGACGGCTGATGGCAGACACTAAATTAGATTTAAAGTTAATTCCCAAGTTTGATAGAGCAGTGTCCGGTCTTTCAGTGGTTGAATGGATAGAGAAGCAAGGAACTTGTTTGCGGGCTATGTGGAGTGAAGTCTTTGGAGCATATGATCTATTTGAGACTTACAGGTGGAACATTTGCAGTTTACCAACAAATGGATGACAAAGCAAACCAGATAAAAACTGCCTTAGTTACAGCCTTTACTACAGATTCGTTTATGGTGTACACACAACTCATTGAGCGGCACCTATGGTACGGCAAATCTGTGGATGTATATACCTGGCTGAGTTGAAGAAACTCACATTCTTGTTGGGCAGGCTAAGTGACCGTATGTTGGCTTGCGCATTTGTGCATGGGTTGCCAAGCAATGTAAAACGGATTCTTTGTGCGTTGTCTAGGATGGCTGCAGTCATTACTTAATCTTGATTGACTGTGGACCAATATGATTCTCTGTTTGGTGACCCCTAGCATGACAAGATTCTGAGAGTGTTATTCAGCAGTTGGAGTCAATATTTTGTGAGAGAGGGTCTGCTATAAGAAATCCTTACCAACAATGATACTCTGTTCACCAGCAGGTTATTGAAGGCTTTCATGGAGGAATCGGGTGTCTGGCTGCATTTTTGGTGTGTGCATGTGCTGTCTGGAAATGGGATAATAAAAAGGTGCCATAGGACCATAAAACGGATTGCAGCACAGAAGTGGTGCCCATACAATAAGCTGTTTAAGGTATAATGTGACACTGAAGGATGACACGTAGAGCGCAACTGCACCAGCTAATGCAATTCATACTTGTGAGGTTAGGCTCAAGGGTCATTGATGCTGTACCTGCACTAACACCTTGGACAGTGCACAAAACCTATAAAGTTGGAGACATGGTGTGGGTGAGACCACCCCAGAACCGATGTACCACCAAATTTACAACTGGGAACGTCACTTGGATCATTACTCTACAATCTGTCCTGATTGATGGCATGCTGTGTCATGATAAAATCCTCCAACCTGCATGGGACCAGTGCTCTGTTGCAAGCAACACTGATGACTCATCCATGAGTGATAGGGAGTTGGAAACAGATTACCGGATTTTGATGCAACTCCTGCCACAGTGGAGATGGATAGCAACAACACTGAGGATGAAGTACCTCCCCTGTGAAGGAGTCCCAGAAGGAAATGTTCACTCCCTGCATATTGGTGCTGTGATCAGGAGTTCAGCGAGGAGTGTAGCAGAGAATCAGGTCAGCCTGATAAAGGACTCCGAGTTGGGTGTATGTGGTACAGTAAGCACCAGGAGTTGTGCCCTCTCCCACAATGGGCTGTTGAGAGAAGACATTCTACTTAGAGTAGTGTGGATTTGCATATGAATGATACTGGGCAGGTTAGCCAATAGTCAGTATGTCTAGGACCGGGAGAGCTATATGAGTTTTTTCTCAGTCAGGAGAAGCGCTTTCAACATACAAAAACAAGACCATATGAACACAGACTTTTATTTATGTATGTATATATGACACAAGTGATAAAATTATTATTAGTCTGAAGAACCCCTTTTGACAACCAAAGAAACATTAATATAAATGTTTCAATTTTGTCATTCAATTACCTACTATCAGTCTGATATATAGATTTGTATACCATATCATTCATTATATATATATATACACACACACACAAGTATAGGATTGGTGTATACAGAATAAATTCCAATAATCAAAAAATACTATTCTTAAAAGAGTGCTCAATACTGAGTAGAGCAAATATAATTTATTCGAAAATTATAATTTTTGAATTATATATATATATATATATATATATATATATATATATATATATATATATGTATATGTATATGTGTATGTGTAGATAGATAGCTAGCTAGCTAGATAGATAGATAGATAGTGCTAATCTGATAACCCAAAATGTTCAGATATTTAATAATGTGTACAAATGGAATGTAGCATCAAAAGTTGCACAATCCATTGTGAGAAGTACCTTTTAGTGAGTTTGGAAACAAACAGTCCAAACCCAAAACCAGGTGTGGAAAATAGATGTTAGGATAGGTAAATATTTTAATAAGTAACTTTTGATTACCATATACTATCTGTGTAAGTTTGTGCATGTATTATTCAATAATCAAGCCCAGATGGTCATATCCATTCTGTATTCTATGGAAGACTGGCTGGCTGCAATTACTGTCACTAATAATTTTAACGACTGCAAAAGGACTACTTATTGGATCAAGTTTTAGTGAAGAATTTTTTTGATCAGAAATAAACCAAAAGGAACTTTATGCAATAAAGCTTCTCTTAGTTGGAAAGAGTTATTTCTGTAAAAATATATGATTATATAAAATATAGGTTTGCAAAACAAGTGATGTAAGTTTTTTGTTTTCTCTTCCTATGTCAAGATTAGTCTCATAGTCACAGACAAGCTGATCTCAAGTGAATACAGCAGATACCTACTGCAAGTGGCAAATTACATCAAAATGAATTTACTCTTCTTGATAAGACATTCAAGTGAAAACAAAGTCTAAAGAGGCCTTTTGTAAACAGCTTGTGATCAACTATTTATCACAATGACAACTGCTGTCAATAGATTTTCTAACCTTAGTCTAACTCCCAAACTATTTTAACTGTACTAATATCAGCATAATTTCCCAACTTTCCCCTCTATGTTATCATCAATTACAAGATATGAAAGTTTTAGAAAGCAATCAAAATACCAGATGGAAACAGAGAAAACAACAAAGCTGGCCATGGTTCAAGTCTACAAATGACTGGCTTAAGTTCGAAGCAAGGTCATTTGAAAGAGCAACTTTGTAAGATTCAGTTTGAAAGTGATGACTGCTTTAAGTGCTAACCAGAGACTGACATTTTGGCAACAGAAAATCTTGAACAGTCTACAAGTGAACTCTGGTCACTAATGTTGACCTCTCATTATATCATTTCCACTTTAATCAGTAACAAAATTTGGAAGATGGAAAAGACTTATTGAGGTTTTAGCTTCTTAAAGTCTTTGGAAAGTTATCAAACCAGAAATTTTTAAAAGAATCTTTTTCTTAATCTATTAGCCATTTAACTAGTTATACTGGTTTTGTTATTTTGTTTTAATACTATCACTACTAATGCTTTTAGTTCTATAAATATAGTCTGTGTGTAGCTGAGAGTGTGATTATTTACTTAAGTGTATTCTTTCAAGTTGAAATTAGGGACTTTCTTGTAGTATAAAACTTCCAAGAAGGATTAGTTAAGACATTCACACTGGTATAAACATATTTAAAACCAATGGATGGGCTTCTAGATCATGAATAACTATGTTCAGTGTAGTAAGTCCATTCAGTTTGACTAAAGTACAAACATTGAAAATAGCTACCATGACAATGGCATTGATTAACCCTGCATTAGTCACCTTAGATTTCCAAAACTGGATAGTCCCCTGGCATCTGATTCCCACAATGGAGCTATGACTGTGCCACACTGTATGCTAGACACTTTCACTAAGTCAGGAGAGTAATGGAAGGGAGCAAAAGAAACAAGTTGCTAACTAGGAATTGTGAGCACTTAAAAAAAAAATGGTAGTAATAAAACATCATGCAGGTTTTTGGCTTCATTAAGGATGAATTGATAGATATTATAATGATGGCAAATCAAAGTAAAGAAAGACTTTTAGATATGTCTTGAAAGTGCAGCACAAAATCTTTCATTTCCTTCTGGGGTCAAAATCTTGTCTCCCACTTCATGTTCAGTAAAAATAAAAAAAATAGAAAACTGTTTGCACTGATGTAACATTGCTAAAACACTTTTTTTTTCTTTTTAAAGAGAATATGAAAAACCCAAACCTTAATATTAGGCTAGTAAAAAAAGAAAGAAAGAAATATAAAGGAAATTAAGCTAGTAAAAAAAAGAAAGAAATATAAAGGAAACAATTAAAAAAAAAAACCTTCAATATAAGGTTTCCATAAACCTACACATAAAATCCTCTCTACCCACCAAAAATTAGTTTCTAACCTCTGGTCATCTTACAGACAACAGAAATATTAAGTTGTCCAGAAAGTCCTAACTCACTTAGGAAGAGGAAAGAAAACAAATCTTGATTCCTGTTTGGTGGAATTTCCAAGGAGTACTGCATTTCAAACTTGTTCCACATGGTCAAGCCATCAATGCTAAACTGTATTGCCAGAAGCTAGAATTAATGTGTTCAATTAATTAAAGAAGGAGTTTCCTGCTTTGGTCAGTCGAGGTCGGGCTTTGTTTTCCACAAGACGAGGACACACACCACCAGGTTGACTAAGGAGAAGTTCAAACAGATGAACGGTGTTGAGATTCTTCTATGTCCACCATTCAGTTCCAATGCTGCTCCAAGTGACTAGCAGCTATTCTGTTCAATGGCACACTTTGTCTGTAACCAGCGATTCAACACTTATGATGAAATGAAGGAAGTTTGCTTACAGTTTTTGATTTGCTGTCAGTGGACTGGTATCTCGGACAGATTCAGATACTGGCTGATTGCTGACAGAAGATCATCAAGAATGATGGACTTTATTTTGAAGAATAAATGTTGGTGTTGCTCCATGAAATTTTTCTGTTTTCTTTCCGCTTCCTAAGTGAGTCAGGACTTTCTGGTCAACACAATAATATATGTTGGTAATATTCTCAAGTATATATTAAATTTTAAAACAACAGGTATTTATTTAATCTCAAAAACAATTTCACCTGTTGTGAGAAAAAATTAGGCACATGTCTATAAATGAAATCAATAGATTTATTTACTGTCAACCATTTAACTTACTAGATAGAATAGATTTAAGCTTATTTATTCTAAATCATAAAGAAGGCAAATCTTCAAGAGTTAAATAGGGAAATGAAAATAGGTCAATGAAATGTGGAATTGTCCAATTTCTAGTTTTCTCAATCAAATACTCACTTTCTTTGATTATAGAGAAGGGTAGGGGAGGAAGTGAAAACTACATAGGAATGATGAAAGCCAAGGCATTTTTTTTCTGGTTGGTTGTATTCGTGTGCAAAATGAATCAGAAATGTAGCCATTTTAAATTAAAGATGGCATTCATTTAAATGAAGCATTTGAATCAGACAGTAGAAATTTTGATTGGATGAATTGTTTCATCAGCAGAGGAATTTTATTTATTTGTTTTTGCTGCCAGTTGAAATGCACAACCAGCACAAAGAATATGAGTTAATCTTCTTTTGGATTCCATCTTGGATTTCATGAAACAGGTTTATTGCTACAATACCCTATCTGTCTCATACTCATGCATTTTATTTTAACTACTTTTCATATGCATCTATGGATATAAAAGTAAGTCAGAATTACTCACAATGGACTAATTGTAATTTACTCAGTGAAATCAAATATTATATCATCATCTTTCAGATACTGTGTTCCTTTAGGACCTTGGCAATCATGGTACTCCACAATCTCCTGTCCTTTGTAGCTCTTAATAAATTTTGTCTTTTTATTACTTTCCCTAAACCTTGTTTTGCCATTCATTTACTTAAACTTGCTAGATAGATTATGCATAATTTTCCTCTATCCAATGCACTTCCCAATACAATATTCCCAGCATGTTTCTGTAGAACAACATTTCTGTTGCTTCAAGTCTTTTCTTCATCTGTGAGGAGATTGTCCAGCAATCACTGTCATATAGGAGGACTGATAATCTTAGTCTTCATTAATGAAGAAGAATTTCAAATATTGCACACACACACACACACACACACACACACACACACACGCATTATAACAACATTTCAGCCAATCTATTCTTCAACCTTCATCAGTATTTAATTGTGATCAAATTACAATTATAAATTATGATCAATTACTGGTTAGTTATTTCATACTCTATAGGTAATAATTTGCATAAAGTTCCCATTTTATAAAGTTATCATTTACTTATGAACATTATGTCAATTGTCTTTCTTTTTTGAATGATTGTTACAGATCTGGATGCAGGGAAAGTTTCATTTGTGTCTCTCATGACAAAATTTGAACTTAGTTTGCCAATTCAATTTTCCAAATCAAATAACAAAGACTTCTTGAATAACAAACAAACATACCAAAAATTTAGCTTTCAACCTTATTTATTACTACTGCATAATAGAATTTTTATGTTTTATTGAATGCATATACTAACTGTAGATATGAAATATTAATTACTGTGAAAAAAATGTTGATATGCTTAGAGGGAGTATATGAAAAGCATGAGTGTAAAAATCAACATATGAATAAATAGTTATCTAACAGGCATCCATGTGTTATGAATGACTATGGATTTCAGCTAGAGGTAGAAAATATGAAAAGAATTGATTGATCATATGTTCAGTTATCTCTTTACTGTTGTGACATGCCATTAACAAGAGTGACTGCTGATTGAACTGCTAATGAGAGGATTTTATTTAAGCTTTTCCAAAGGACATTAACATGAAACATACAACATGACTAGAATTTAAAACTTATTTTGCTGATTCTATTTTCCTAATACAGACACAGATGAGGATATTTGTCGAAAGAAATTCACCGCATTTAACAATGTCTTATTTTACTCATGTCAAACTGAAAACTAATTACATTCAGCAGAGTTCTGTAAAGTGGCAACCAATTTCCCAGTATTCCTACCAAAGATCACTGTATCTTCTCAATGTGATTCCAAAAATAGCTGCACTTTGGGTGAGTGCCAGGAACTGATCATGGTGGATCATCAGAAGGTGAAAGAGAGAACAAAGTACAAACTGTGCTGATCCAGGATCAAGTGCACATGGCTGAAGCACTTCTGCTTCAAATGATTGCCAGAGAAAGAAAAGAGAATGATGAGTCTTTGAAATAATTATAAAGTGGAATCAGTGAATTGGCAGAGAGAGATGTTGATGAAGAAAGACAGAGTCGTAAATAGAGTGGATAAAGATTACAAGGCGGGGGGTGAGACAATGTAAGGAAGACAGAAAGACAGAGATAGATATATAACTCAAAATTTGAGGAGAAACAAGGAAATAGGGGAGAAGTGAAGAAATTGTGAAAGAGAAAAATGATTTAGTAGCACTGGAAAAATCAATACAACAATAAAAGTACAACATGAAAATGGTCTATTTTGCCTTAATAAATCTGGAACAAAGATATTTAATAAGCAAACATTCTACAGGGAAAATAAACACAATTCTTGGCTTTTTTGAATGCAAGTTTACAAGAACCAAACTGGACAGTAAAAAAAAAAAAGAAGACAAAATGGAGAAATAATAAGAATTTGACCTTAAGTCCATCGTTAACTTGGGCAAAAGGTGGCTTGTTAATTTCAATATCTCCAAAATTTAACTTCTCTCTGTTAATCATTTGAGAGACCCCTCGCTGCCTTCCATCAGTATGGCTGATGCTAACCTCCAGGAAAATAACCTGTTGCACTTTCTCAGACTAACATTCTCTGCTGACATGAAGTGGATAGACTATATTGAATCTATTGCTAGGTCAGCTGCTAAGAAAGTCAGTTCACTGTGTCGTGCAAGACGATTTTCCTCTCCAGAATCTATCTTACATCTCTATAAATCTATCATTCACTCATGCTTAGAATATCACTGCCACATGTGGTTTGGTGCCCCTACTATTTACCTTGATAAGATCTGAAGAAGAATCAGCAATATTATTGGTCCTGATTTCCCAGCACTGTAAGGTTGCCTCTCTCTGCCTTTTCTATTAATACTTTCATGGCAATTGTTTGGATGAGCTCTTCACTATCGTACCTAGACTCTATGAATTTAAGCGCAGTACTAGACTGGCATATCATTAATTACAGTTGAGCTGGCTAGATGCACCCGTAAATTCTATGTTGACAGTTTCTTTTATTACACTTCTCGCTTGTGGAACTCCTTTCAGCTCTATGCTTTCTCGCCAACTTTAATCTGCTAAAATTTAAATGCAATCACTTCCTGCTCATTATTAATGTTTTTCTTCCTAATTCTCCTATACCCTGTAACCCCTTGTGTCTTAGTGGCTTTACTGCCTTGCATGGGGAAATACTGATTAAAAAGAATAAAAAACCAAAATTGTAGTCAATATTTAGAGAGAGGGAAAGAGAAGAAAACAGGTAAAAAGAGAGGGAAATAAAACAAAAAAGAAAATGAATAAAAGATCAAACAAATAATGAAAGTGATGAGGTTTTTTTTAATCATTTCACACCTAGGCAAGGCAAGGCAAAAGGCTTACAGCCATGCCACTTTGAAACACCAGCTCCCATATGATCCCTGAAGTTAAAAAATATTGAGCCTGGTCAGTACCTAGATAGGTAGCCACTTGCGAATACCACGTGCTGTAAGCATGGATATATGGGTGGTGTAATAGATAATGGCTCGGAATTGTAAATCGGACAGTTGAGTTTGAATTCAAGTTGGGTTTGTTAAATATACAAACACACAAATACCTCTAGGAAAGGTATGAATCTACTTCTTTCCTCCCCTAGCTATGGGTTAGTTAGTAAGACTTGTATCACTAAAACTATTATCATCTAAAAAATAAATAAAACTGCATACAAAGTATTTAGATTTCATCATTAAATAACCGATGAGGCTAACCAAAAAAACAACCAAAGACAACCAGGCAAGATGAGGACACCACTAAGATGCAAGGTGAGGCTGAGAATGAAAGAAAAATGTTTGTTAAGAGATAGGACAATAAAAGAACGGGAGTCAGAAAGAAATATTGCATTTAAATTTTGAAGATTGCAGTTGACAGAAGAAGACCAAAAAGAGTTCCACAGGCAAGGAGTGTGAGAAAAAAAACTATTAGAATAGAATTTACAGTTAACTCTAGCTATTTAAGCAGTAAAATAATGAGACCTAGTTACCAATCTAGTATACTATACTAAAATTCATGAGGTTAAGTTACTAAATAGAATTGCTCATTAGAACAATGACCATGAAAATATTTATAAAAAAGATGAAGTGAAGCTACATTACGGCAATGGGCAAGTGACTGAAGTCAAGATGCCAGGTCAGGACCAATAACATTACAGACTCTTCTTTGGATTTTGTCAAGAATCTTGGTATATAGCTGGAACTCTAGACCAGATGTGGCAGCAATATTCAATGCATGGATGAATGGTAGGTTTATAAATGTGCAAGATGAGCATAGATACACAGTTAGAATCTGGTGTCACCTGGAAGTTCATTAATGAAGATAAGACATAAAGTAGGTTATTGGGGGACATCTGCATTAATGTGAAAGGATCTAGAAGAATGGCCATTCAACAAGACTCATTACATGATGTGTTAAAAAGATTGGATGAAGTCAAATATTTGCTCAGAAACACTATATCCCTCCAGCATGCCAAACCTTGTCAAGCAAACATGAGATATCTAAAAGTGATTGTCCATCCTTTGCCATTCTTCTCTAAAGCCTCACAAATTCTTTCAGTAATAACAGTTAATACATCAGTCACTGACCTAGAGAAGCAAAAGCCACACTGTCTGGAAAAAAAAGGAAAAAAGAAAGACAAGTGAAATGCTTAATCAAATCGGAGTTGATTAGAGCTAGCATTTTGCCAAAAAGATGCAGAAGTCTAATAGGTTGATAATTCAAAGAATCAGAAAGTTCAAAAAGAGTTCTTAAAAAAAGGAACTACAGAAGAGGATTCCCAACAAGCGTGAAAGCAAGAAGCAGCAAAGCATTTGTTGTGGAGTTTAGCAAAGAACAGAAGCCAATTCAGGAGCACATGGTTGAAAAGAAAACTGTTTTGTCTTAATATGATATCAAATCTTTCGAGTGAAGTGTATGAACAGAATTATAGTGAAGCTGACTTAGAGTGTTGCCTTTATTTTCTGTTTTTGTTTATCAGAAATCTTGATGAAAATACCATGGTAATGCTGAGTGATAAGGTCATAAAGAAGTTTGGAATGAAGTCTTCCCCAGGGCAGCAGCAGGGAGTGACCAAAATTTGACTTCACTCAGCAAATTTTATTTTATCTTATTTTAGCTACTGTATTTCAGGCAAAAGAGAGGCTGAAGGAAAAGCCAATTGGTACAGTAGAGAGTAGTCAAGACAAAAAGAGAAGTATTGAGAAAGTGGAGAAAGAAGAAGTACAATAGAGTGTAGTCGAGACAAAGAGAAACACAGTTCAGTTAGAGAGGGATAAAAAAAAAGAAAGGATCCAATAAAATTCACAGGTAAATGAAGAGGGTACATCTATTGCCAATGTCTAGTCAACTCGAGAAAGAAAAGTCTATAATCATGTTACCTGATTGCAGTCTTCTTATCACAAATGACCCAGAAATAGGAGAGCACCAGAATAATTCTGGATTAATCTCTAAGATAAATGGTTGCATCATTCACACTCTTTTGTGAAGAATAATGGCCAGAAATTAGCTGGCCAATTACAAGAAAATATGGCGTCACTTTAGAAATGTCTGTCTTTGTAACAAGTTTCCCAAGCAAGTCATGATGACTGCAGACTCTGAGATTAATGCTTAAATGTTCAGAGCCATAGTTCACATTATAGAATATTGGAAGGGAGATTATTAGGTCTACAGGTAGGTCCCTGGGTTTAGAAGATTGCTTAGTTGAAAGAAAGAGTATCAGATTGGAGGCTTCAAAGGCAAGCTATCAGATCAGTTAATGGGTGTTACGGGTTCAGAATTTGAGATTTTTTTGTGCCAGCAGAATTAGACAGTAGAAAGCTAGATTTTTGAAAGTAAATTATGAATAGTCTATACAACTGTTTGGATGAGAAAAATACAATATAGCCCACTCCCCAAATTAAATAAAAGGTTCAGTTTGAAATTCACTGTAGGTTACACGGATTGACATATACCTGATGTAGGCTAGAGGGCAAAACAGCCAAAATGTTGTAACAGTAACAAGGATGAGGACAATAGGTGTTTTACTTTGTTATAAGAAATTATGTGCAACACTTTTTCAGGACTTTGATAATCAGTTGCAATCCGATTATGCAGTGGAGATGACCATTTCATATGGTGTTGATCCCTATGTGCACACTATATCTATAAACACTATTGAATATGCTTTCTCTATAAATATAGCAAATTTTAACGCACACACACACACGTATGTATGTATTCATGTGTGCCAAACACAGATATGTATTTGATAATTCGTCACCTCTCGACATATGTATTTATCCACAAATTAGCTGTAGAGATAAACTAGCATCTGGTAATTGTCATGTTATATGATAAGTCACCAATAAAATTGATCAGCTATTTTAATAGGAAAAAAAAACAATGGTAAAGCATGTTTTGGGAATTAGCAGATCAGGCCATATTATTTGGAAGAAACAAATTTACAGAATAGATAAAAACTGTGTATTAGAGTATAGACTTTAGAACAACCCAACAAGGAGCTGAAATGAAAATAGGACACAGATATGTCTTTTTATGAATTGAGCCTCCACACACAAAAAGTTTTGTGGTTGGGGGAAAATTAATATTAAAAAGATTTCATTAACTGTGTTTTTATATGGTTAGTCTGATTTGCTTAGAAACTAAGAATATGTCTGTTAGTCCTAAAATTTAAAATTATTTAATTCGGTTTACTAATCTCCATTTTTTTTTTCTGTTGCAGTTTGACTTTTTGCATGATTTAATAAAAAATACTGGACTAAATGATATGTTTGCAAGAAATACAATAGGAATTTGTTACATTTGCTGCATATTCCAGCAAAAAGGATATACAGAAGAAAAAAAGGTCAAGCCAAAGAAAGTCGACCAAAATAAAACCATAGAATCAAAATTGGTGATTTATTCCTATCAATTACTAATTGGGTTGAATGAATTGATGCCACCATATATATATATATATATATATATATATATATATATATATATATATATATATATATATATTATGTGAATCATTCATATGAAAAACAGATAATGAAGTTAATGATATGACAAGAATCACTCTCGCAAACAATTTTTAATAACAAAAATAATAAAAAAACACTTATTTCGGATTACACTTTATCTTTCGATGTCCTGTTATTACCTAGATGTAAAAAACTTACCTATTTCCCTACCTGAGGATGATCGTATGAAACGATTGAAAGCTAGTAGTAAAAGAAGAACTGATAAAACCGGAATTTATAAACAAGGATCATACCATTCATTAACGGATTCGAGGTTAATGTATTTTATTATTATAAATTGTTTGCGAGAGTGATTCTTGACATATCATTAACTTCATTATTTGCTTTTTGTATGAATGATTCGCGTAATATAAATTGAACCCGCACCACATAATTGATATTGATATATATATATATATATATATATATATATATATATATATCTCAGAATCAAAGATTTAAACTTCTGGACCAATCTAAAAATGATTTTCAAACAAATCAAGAAAAAAAAAAATAGATGAGTGCAAGAAGTTTTGTTATGATGATGGAGATGTTCAAACATTTAAAACTTAAGTAACTCCCCTTGCGCAATGTGCTTAGATGGTATTTATACCAAAGGGTATAACTGAGACTGAGTTAGAGTGTTTACTTCCCAGTCCGAGTACTGGCTACATGTTTATGTTTGCTTCCAAGTGTGTGTGTGTGTGTGTATATATATATATATATATATATATATATATATATATATATATATATATATATACATACATACACACACACACAGGGGTTGGACAAAATAATTGGAACAGGTGCAAATTCCATTCCTATATTTCAAAGACCTATTATATTAAGAACTTTAACTCAAACTTTGTAATTGCAGGTTATATCTATTGTAAATATGTTTATTTATCTAATTTACTCTCTTTGTCATATTTATTTTTAGAATTTAGTAAAATTTAAGCTAAATGCGTGACCTCTCCGAGTTCGAAAAAGAGCAAATTGTTGGAGCTCACATGGTAGGAGCCTTGATCACTAAGATTGCTGAACTGTTTGGTTTTTCAAGAGCTACCATATCAAGAACTATGACGCAATTCGAGAAACAGGGCAAAACCTCTAGCAACCGTAGCAATTTGGGCCGGACTTGCACACTTACTGACAGGGACTGATGTGCATTGAAACGCAATGTGGCAAAAAATCATCGGACTACTGCGGCCAAAGTGACTGCTGAGTTGAATAATCATCTGAATAGTCCAGTTTCTTCTAAAACTGTTCGTCGTGAGCTCCATAAGTCTGAATATCATGGAAGAGCCGCCATAAGGAAACCCCTTCTCTCCACTCGCAACATTTAGAAGAGGTTGAAGTGGTGCAGAGATCACAATGCCTGGTCTGCAGACCAATGGAAGCAAGTCATATTCTCAGACGAGTCCAGCTTTTCTCTTTTCCCAACTTCAGGGCGAGTTTATGTATGGAGGCAGCCCAAAGAAGTTTGCAACCCTGACTGCCTTCTTCCAACAGTGAAGCATGGTGGTGGATCAGTGATAGTTTGGGCCGCCATATCATGGAAATGCCTCAGTCCAATAGTTGCCCTGCAGGGTAGAATCAACAGCAAAGATTACCTGAACATTTTGGGAGATCCTATTCATCCAATGGCCCAGACTTTATTGATATGATAAATTTTGGACATCTATGAAAATACCAAACTTTTAATACAGAACAGTATTTTTATTTTTTAAAATAAACTTGTAAATACACAAACAATTTTGTCTCTTTCTCTCCACACGTGTGAAAAAGGTATAAATTGTCCATGTAGTTCTGTGCATGTTTAGAGTTTGGGAAACTCCTTGAGGTCACATATATTTTATACATCCTGCTTCTAAAAACAAAAGCTAACAAGTAAAAATAAAAGAATCAGGTGGAAGATAGACCAAAGTAATTACAATTTTCTGCCAATGGGAGATAACATAAATAACAGATGCTTGTGTGACAAAAGACAGAGGAGCAGAGTGGGTGAGAAAAAATGTATGTGGCAGGGTGGGGGTATTAGTATAGAGAGAATTGTGAGAGGAATAAGCTGTGAAGGGTGGGAAAGTGAGGAGAGAAAAGATAGGTAAAATGAGCAGATCAAAAAGAATGTGCTACAGGTAGAAAGATACAGCAGCAGTTATAGAGTGTCACCTGACATTAAGCATAAAGTAACTTCTTGATGCACACACAATGAGTAGAATTATCTCCCTTTTATTTTACATCCACATGCAGGGAGATAATTGTTTTAAGAATATGGCTGACTGGATTCAATATTTACAATAGCACTATGAGTTTGGGAATATGAACAGCATTTATAATCACATATCTTGGTTATGAAGCAAAGTGCTATAATTTGTTAGAAGTTCAGACAACATAATTAGCATCTCTCTGTCTTCCTCTCATATAAGGGTGCGATGGATAAATTGTCGTCTATATTATGCAAAAATGAAAATAACACTGACATCTCATTTTTGACAGATATATTTACCAAAATAACAAAAATATCTTGAAATACTAAAGAGTAAATTTATTCAATAAAACTGCCATTGGCTTCAACCATGGCTTCAAGATGACTGGAATCTCCTGCATCTCTTCTGGACAGTTTCCTCGTTTAAGTTGGTGGATGCTGCCATAATCCTTGGCTTCAGTTCATCTTTGGTGTTACAAGGAGTCTCTCACTCAACTGTGTCTCACACATAATAATCAAGGGGGTTGCAGTCTGGGGAGTTAGGTGGCCAGTTGTTAAGGGTGATGTAGTTGCAGAAATTGTCTGACAGCCATGACTGGGTTCTCCTGCTTGTGTGACATGGTGCAGAATCCTGTTACTAGATTTAGGATCTTCCAGCATCCACCCTAATAACCCAAGGCAGCACTACCCCTCCTCAAGTGATAAAAATGTGATAAAAAATAAAAACAATTTTATATTAAATAAAACTCATCTTGCTGTCCCTTCTTAATTTTACTGGTAATGTTGTCTTTGGTTTTTTCCCTTATCTGATTTATATACAAAAAAAAAAAAAAAATGTTATTTCATCTGAAAAACTATTTGAATATTAATGACCCTTCTCAAAACTATAGAAAATACCACAATATTCTTTTTATGCAGGGATATTTATATCTAGGAATGTGTCCAAGTTGAAGAAGACGGAGGTCCTCCACCAGCCTGCACTCCTAGAAGAGTACCGCCCTCCCAACATCATCATCGGCGAGAATGAGCTGAAAGCAGTTCACCAGTACACTTACCTGGGGTGTACCATCACATCGGATGCCAAGATCGACAGGGAAGTAGACAGCAGACTGACCATGGCAGTGCTTTTGGCAGACTCTACAAAAGAGTCTGGAAAAGCAAGCATCTGAAGAAGGGCACTAAGATCAGCATCAATAGAGCCATTGTACTCACCACCCTGATGTACAGCTCTGAGTCAAGGGTAACCTACCGCCACCACCTATGACTCCTTGAACACTTCCATGAGTGCTCACTCCGTACCATCCTCAACATTCACTGGAGTGAATACGTCACCAACGTTGAGGTCCTCCAACAGGCGGAAATCACCTGCATTGAAGCCATGTTGCTGAAGTCACAACTATGCTGGGCAGAATGGGGGACCATCACCAGCCCAAGATAGCACTGTATGTTATACTCTCCACTGGCCACCATGACAGAGAGTCACCAAGGAAGCGTTATAAGGACTCCCTCAGTACCTGCCACATTAACCATCACCAGTGGTCAACACTTGCTGCTGACCGTCAAGCCTGGTGCCAACCTGAAGGAGAAACGCCATGAGAAGAAGGACAGGGAAGTCTCAGCAGTTATACCAGACCAGACCTTTAATTGCAGTTGCTGCAACCTGACTTGCCTGTCCCGCTTTGACCTAGTCGGCCATCAGCATGCTGCAGTCGACATGTACAGTCCACTTCATAAATCTTTGTTTGCAAAGCCAAGCCGAGAGAGAGAGAGAGAGAGAGAGAGATTTTTAATTACCAGTTCTTTGCATATCTCCTTTCAATATTGGGGGGGGGGGGCACATATGTTGAAATACCTTTTTAATACTCAGAATCTTATATCACCCACCAAAATTTCCAATCGCTCACCATTTTCTGTTCAGTTGCTTGTTGCCCACCCAATTCTGTAATTCTCCTAAAATCATCATGCCACACAAGTTGAATAAATCTGCTGAGTAAATACATCTTTATCTCACTCCATCTTCTATTTAGATGTTCTCAATTCATTTACCTGTTTGTCATTTGTTCTGAATACAGACTGTAGATTATTCATATAACCTTTCTGTGTCGATCAAGCTTTACTAACCTTTCAAGAAAGTTTCTTGTGTTGATTGTATATTATAGAATGTCTTTGCATAGTCTGTGAGTTAGAGGGTGCTGCCAAGCAGCTATAAAAATGGAACACTTCCTGTCTTTCTCCCTCTTACTCTCTTTTCCTCCCAGTGACAGCACCACCGGAATCTTGTATCCGGGCAGAGGCATCTTTCTCCTTAGTGACTAAACTTTCACACATACGCTCACATATATACAACACATGCGTATCACGCGCATATCACTGACACAATTCCTAACTTTTAATATCCGCTTTCTTTTGCATGCATTTTTCTCCTTTTACATAAAAATATAAAAAAATATAAAATATCGCATTGTTGAAATTTATTTTCTTACACTTGTCATTTACTTGTTCATAATATTGTCACCACTGCTTTTAGTCTAATTGGCCATGATATAGCATTTCAGCTTCAGTCACTTTTCCACCGCTGTAAGGTTGCCTATCTGTCTTTTCTGTAAATACTTTCATGTTAATTGTTCGGATGGGCTCTTCACTATGGTACCTAGACTTTTTTGAATATAAGCGCAATACTAGACTGATGTTGAGCTTTCATCAATTTACAGGTGAGCTGGCTAGAGGTAACTGTAAGTTCTATGCTGACAGTTTCTTTTCTTGCACTTCCCACTTGTGGAACTCCCTTCCAGCTCCATGCTTTCTAGCCAATGTTAATCTGCAAAAATGTAAATGCAATGTCAAACACTATCTGCTGCCCTCCTTTTGACTCTTTTTCTGTTCTCGCTCCTTAGAAATATTCCTGTTTCTAACTCTCCCACACCCAGTATCCCCTTGCATCTCTGTGGTGTTATTGCCTTGCTTGGGGTGAACTTGATTAAAAAAAAAAAAATAAATAAATTAAAAGTAGTACCAGAACATTTGGCAACCACAATGTGATTTCAACATGCACCTCCTGTAATAAATCTGAAAATGACGGAGTGCAGATCGTAAGTTTTGGTTTGCAACAGCTGAACTGAACTTTAGTATAAGCATTAATCCAGTCTTCTCTGCACCCAGTAAGTGTTATCATAAAGGCTATGCCAATAGAATTCTACAATACTTGATAAAGAACATGGCAGCTGAGCTAATGCATTAGCAAGCCACTTAACAGTGCTACTACTCTATCCGTTTCTAGTTATGACACAGAATTAAGATTCAAATCTGCAATGTTATTTGGTGTTGACTGGCTAATTTCCATATGTCAAATATTGTACAGAGCATTTGATAATAATAAAAGGATAAGAATAAAAAGGGGAAATGCTCTAAGTCAGATACCTGCTTGTTTAATCTCTTTTTCCTTACATAACACACACAAGATCATATTTATCTATTGGATTATTTTTTTATCACGAGGAGAAAATGATACAGAAATAATCATGTAGTAGAAATTATTCACCTTCAATTTGGTTTTGGAATGCGAAGAATTTGAGTTCTTTCCCATCTTACAATGGACTAGAACAATCTAATGTATTTTCAAACACAAGAGATTAAGTATTTGAGTGCTACTGGTTTTATTTAGTAAGATCAAGAGCAACTTTCAACTTTGATTTTAAATATATATATATATATATATATGCAGAAATATAGTTTTAAAGTGTGCTATATTTATGGGGTAAAGTGCTCAATATCAGAGATAGAGCGTGTGTAAATATAAAAGTGGACATGGAAGTCAGCACTTAGAGGCGACAGTCTGTTTCATGCTAGTGCAATCGTCAGGCGACTAGTGCTGTTATTTTTCTCGGCTGTTTATATAAGGGTCAGTGGTGCATTATGGGTAGTATATTTTGGCGGGTACTTTTACCGGAAGTCGCTTATTTGTTTATTTATTTATGTCAAATTATTTTGCTTGTTTTTTGTTTGTTTTTTTATTTTTATTTTTTATCTTATATATTTATTTATTTATTCTTTTATTTTGATCAGTGTTTTTGGTTAACGTAGTAAAAAAATTTGTTTATATAGCTTATTGTTGGTAGTCTATAATGGCCGCCATTTACCGGAAATCGCTTGTTCGCTTATTTATTTGGGTCAAATTGTTTTGCTTATTATTTTTATTTTTATTTGTATAACAGTTATAACTTTCGTCCGTTCTTTTGTTTTGATTTTATTTCGCATATTCTAACAGGTGTGGTTTTGTGATTTGTTTGGAGTAGTTTATTTTGCTTATTTTATTGTTGTTTGTTTATATATTTATTTATTTTTCTATTTTAAGTTACGTAGTAAAAATTTGTTTTCATGTCTACATTTTGAGATTAGCTCGGATCTTTTATTTAATAATTTATTTTGATCTGGGAAGGTAATGATAGCTATTTTTTCCTCCAAGCAAAGTTTGCAAGTTTTTGATAGGTTGTTGTAGGCTGATGATTTTTTCCTTATTTTCCAAGATATTTTTGGTGTGGTGTGTGTTTTGTTTTTTATTTCCCAGATATACTTAGAAAGCATTGTGCTGTTCGCATATTTACTATTTGTGAAAGACATTTTGTGTACATAATTTCTTTGTTTCCATGGTCCTTCGGTTACTCCTATGTATACTTTTTCTTCATTATCTGCTGATTTTGTCGTGGCTTGGTAGATTACGTTGTTTTGTAAACAATTACCGTTTAAGGGACATTCGTTTTTTATTCTGCAGTTGCACGTGGGTTTAATTTGTTCGTGTGGTTTGTTAATAATTTTTCTGTTGTGCACTAGCATGAAACAGACTGTCGCCTCTAAGTGCTGACTTCCATGTCCACTTATATATATATATATATATATATATATATATATATATATATATATATATATATATATGTATGTATGTATGTATGTATGTATGTATGTATATATGTATAAATCATACATTTTTATTACTCCAAACATTATTATAGTGGTTACTTGTATTTGAAACTGAAGCTCCATCTTTTATTTTAAACAATATGTATTACTTTTTTCGGTCTGAATTTCTGGGATGAGGGGTTATCATTATTTACACTATTGGGAGTCTGCTGTCTTGCATTTGTTGTCCTGTGTATTCGAGAAACTTAAGAAAATGTGCTCTCTAACAGACATCAAACTAGCGTCTTCCTTTGTAGATGTGTTCCACTGTTTGATCAATGGTGCCTTGTTGAATAGTGGCAGTCTCTGTAACCGAGTGGTAATGCATACCAGATCCATTTGAAAGATGCGAGTAATCTAATCTTTAATATTCCAAACCCACTGATTTTTTACAGGTGTAACTTGACAACTGTTCATTAATGACACATCTATAGAAATGCACAAATAAGTTGGATAAGATGGATAATTTATTTTCAAAGTGTTAATTGTCTCCAAGTAGTCTCTGAATTTCCAGAGATACTGAAATTACAGTCACGAAAGAATTGTAGAAAGCAGGGCAACTATGTTTCTTCTGTGTATCATCTCCCTTCAGGAAGTGGACAATCATGGCTCTCCACAATCACTCCCAGTACCTGTTCCTCCATCCGTTTATACAAGCTTGTTAGGTACTAGTAACAGGAAGATAAGAAGAAGAAGAAGAGAAGAAGAAGATTAGAAGAAGAATAAGAAGAGGAGGATAAGAAGATTAGAAGAAGGAGAGAAGATTAGAAGAAGAAGAAGGGAATAAGAAGATTAGAAGAAGAAGAAGAGAAGAAGAAGATTACAAGAGACGAAGAAGATTACAAGAAGAGAAGATTAGAAGATGATTAGAAGAAGAGAATAATAAGAGAATAATAAGAGAAGAAGATTAGAAGAAGAAGAAGATTAGAAGAAGAAGAAGATTAGAAGAAGAAGAAGATTAGAAGAAGAAGATTATAAGAAGGAGAGAATAAGAAGATTAGAAGAAGAAGATTACAAGAGAAGAAGAAAAGAAGATTACAAGAGAAGAAGAAAAGAAGATTACAAGAGAAGAAGAAGAAGAGAAGATTACAAGAAGAGAAGAAGAAGAGAAGATTACAAGAAGAGAAGAAGAAGAGAAGATTACAAAAAGAGAAGAAGAAGAGAAGAAGATTAGGAGAAGATTAGGAGAAGAGAAGAAGAAGAAGATTAGGAGAAGAGAAGAAGAAGAAGATTAGGAGAAGAGAAGAAGAAGAAGATTAGGAGAAGAGAAGAAGATTAGGAGAAGAGAAGAAGAAGAAGATTAGGAGAAGAGAAGAAGAAGAAGATTAGGAGAAGAGAAGAAGAAGAAGATTAGGAGAAGAGAAGAAGAAGAAGATTAGGAGAAGAGAAGAAGAAGATTACAAGAGAAGAAGAAAAGAAGATTAGGAGAAGAGAAGAAGAAGATTCGGAGAAGAGAAGAAGAAGATTCGGAGAAGAGGAGAAGAAGATTCGGAGAAGAGGAGAAGAAGAAGATTAGGAGAAGAGAAGAAGAAGAAGATTAGGAGAAGAGAAGAAGAAGAAGATTAGGAGAAGAAGATTATAAGAAGGAGAGAATAAGAAGATTAGAAGAAGAAGATTACAAGAGAAGAAGAAAAGAAGATTACAAGAGAAGAAGAAAAGAAGATTACAAGAGAAGAAGAAGAAGAGAAGATTACAAGAAGAGAAGAAGAAGAGAAGATTACAAGAAGAGAAGAAGAAGAGAAGATTACAAAAAGAGAAGAAGAAGAGAAGAAGATTAGGAGAAGATTAGGAGAAGAGAAGAAGAAGAAGATTAGGAGAAGAGAAGAAGAAGAAGATTAGGAGAAGAGAAGAAGAAGAAGATTAGGAGAAGAGAAGAAGATTAGGAGAAGAGAAGAAGAAGAAGATTAGGAGAAGAGAAGAAGAAGAAGATTAGGAGAAGAGAAGAAGAAGAAGATTAGGAGAAGAGAAGAAGAAGAAGATTAGGAGAAGAGAAGAAGAAGAAGATTAGGAGAAGAGAAGAAGAAGATTACAAGAGAAGAAGAAAAGAAGATTAGGAGAAGAGAAGAAGAAGATTCGGAGAAGAGAAGAAGAAGATTCGGAGAAGAGGAGAAGAAGATTCGGAGAAGAGGAGAAGAAGAAGATTAGGAGAAGAAGAAGATTAGAAGAAGAAGAAGATTAGAAGAAGAAGAAGATTAGAAGAAGAAGATTATAAGAAGGAGAGAATAAGAAGATTAGAAGAAGAAGATTACAAGAGAAGAAGAAAAGAAGATTACAAGAGAAGAAGAAAAGAAGATTACAAGAGAAGAAGAAGAAGAGAAGATTACAAGAAGAGAAGAAGAAGAGAAGATTACAAGAAGAGAAGAAGAAGAGAAGATTACAAAAAGAGAAGAAGAAGAGAAGAAGATTAGGAGAAGATTAGGAGAAGAGAAGAAGAAGAAGATTAGGAGAAGAGAAGAAGAAGAAGATTAGGAGAAGAGAAGAAGAAGAAGATTAGGAGAAGAGAAGAAGAAGAAGATTAGGAGAAGAGAAGAAGAAGAAGATTAGGAGAAGAGAAGAAGAAGAAGATTAGGAGAAGAGAAGAAGAAGAAGATTAGGAGAAGAGAAGAAGAAGAAGATTAGGAGAAGAGAAGAAGAAGAAGATTAGGAGAAGAGAAGAAGAAGATTACAAGAGAAGAAGAAAAGAAGATTAGGAGAAGAGAAGAAGAAGATTAGGAGAAGAGAAGAAGATTACAAGAGAAGAAGTAAAGAAGATTAGGAGAAGAGAAGAAGAAGATTAGGAGAAGAGAAGAAGAAGATTAGGAGAAGAGAAGAAGAAGATTAGGAGAAGAAGAAGATTAGGAGAAGAAGATTAGGAGAAGAGAAGAAGAAGATTACAAGAGAAGAAGAAAAGATTAAGAGAAGAAGAAGATTAGGAGAAGAGAAGAAGATTACAAGAGAAGAAGAAAAGAAGATTAGGAGAAGAGAAGAAGAAGATTAGGAGAAGAGAAGGAGAAGAGAAGAAGAAGATTAGGAGAAGAGAAGAAGAAGATTAGGAGAAGAGAAGAAGAAGATTAGGAGAAGAGAAGAAGAAGATTAGGAGAAGAGAAGAAGAAGATTAGGAGAAGAGAAGAAGAAGATTAGGAGAAGAGAAGAAGAAGATTAGGAGAAGAGAAGAAGAAGATTAGGAGAAGAGAAGAAGAAGATTAGGAGAAGAGAAGAAGAAGATTAGGAGAAGAGAAGAAGAAGATTAGGAGAAGAGAAGAAGATTAGGAGAAGAGAATAAGATGATGATTAGAAGAGAATAAGAAGATTAGAAGAAGAAGAGAATAAGAAGATTAGAAGAAGAAGAAGAAGAGAATAAGAAGATTAGAAGAAGAAAAAATTATGAGATTAGAAGAAGAGGATTAGAAAAAGAGAATAGGAAGCTAATCCTAATAGAGGAATAGAACAATGAGAGAAGATTCAAGTTGTAAGAATTCATGGAGTAATAACAATATTTCATTTCAGAACTTAAGATAACTTTCTTCATTTGTATCTTCCATTTTTAATAGCAGTTTTATAATAACTAATCTATAATTGATGTTTCTTTATGTTCATTTCCTTTTGAGGCAATCAAAATGCAATTTCATTATTTGTATCTCATTTACACTTGTTAAACATTAGAAAACAAAACAAAAAAACCTGATATATCAATAATAATTTTTCTCTTTCCTGTGATGCACCTAAATACCTCTGAATTGCTAAGGCTGATTGGTTGATGACAAACCAATAAAATAGGAGGAGAGAGAGAGAAAGACATTATTTCTACAGTTTTCTGTTCTGTTTAGTAAGAAGTAAAGAGAAAAAAAAACATTTTTGATGTTTTTAATTACTTATAAAAGTTTTTAAAGAGACTTAAATATTTGAATTCCACATATCAACATCTGAAGCTATACTCTTGGGCTACAACTGATTCCATATCACAGGATTACAGAAACTAGTTTGTGACAATATATATATGTACATACATATATTGCCATAAATAGACTTCTTTTAAAATGGAGAACTGATAAGTAAATATGTTATGCCAAAAAGACAATATAAGACATGGATTCAAATGTTCAGTTGACAATTTAAAGATCTCGGACCATTGTTCTATAAGATCTCGAACCAAAGTTCAATAGAAATGAAGATTTCATCAACGAGCAGTAACAAATGTTGCCTTTTGCCATGTAGGAAGAGTCTCAGGAAAGATATTTGCACTTAATACTTTGACAAAGATGACAACTGAAAAAAAAAAAAGGAAAGAAAAATTCTGAATCCGAAACCATGGAGAAAGCAGTACTCCATTATTTTCCCCCAAGAATGCAGGGAGATTCACAATTGAAAAAGAAAAAGAAACTGTGAAGGGTCATGATTGCCAAAATTCTGAAGGGGCATGGAATTTAAAAAAAAAAAAACATTGAAATTGAAAAGAAAAGTTTTAAACTCTGACCTAATTATACAAACATGAGGAATCTTTCTTTGAAAGCATTTCATAGAGGCATTCGTAAACCAAAATATGGACTCTTCTGTTGATGAAGGCCCCTTGCTCAACAGGTAGTAAACATCAATCAATCAAACTGAACAAATAAAAATAACTTTTCAATGATACTCAAGTTTCCTAATCAGAAACTTTAACAGTAAATTTAAATCTTTAGAATCGAAGTGTGGAAACTTTTCTGAAGTTAGAAAAAATTGCTAAGCAACCAGAGAAATAAAAGACAATTCTTTAACTTTGGCATAAATTTTATTCTTTGCTAACTTTTCATTGTTGTTTATCATTGGAGGAAGAAGTGACAATGAACAAAAGGCTGACAAAATTACAAGATTAAATCTGAAAGGTTCGACTTTTCTTTTACATAAAATTAATGAATATATGAGATGGTGAAAGTTTGTTTCTACATACAGACATGGATATGTATAGATAGATATCAACTGGTAAATTTTTGTGCACGTACATAGGTGTATTTATTAGTTACTAGCTACAATCATAACACAGTATGTTTGTATAAATTTATATATCTATATCTAATTATACAGTGGTGTGTATGTATCTATGCATGTGCATAGGCATGTATGTACCTACGCTTGGGTATAGGCGTGTATGCACCTATGCGTGGGTATAGGCGTGTATGCACCTATGCGTGGGCATAGGTGTATATGCCTGTAGGAGTATAGATGTGTATACCTGTATATGTATATATGTATGTATGAGTGTAGGTGTTTGTGTTTTGTCTGAATATACATCTTCATATCTTTTTCTGGAATTGTGAATCCTTCTAGTGTTATAAAGAATTTCATGGTAGTAGTGTGAAGTTTCTATGACAACACTCTGAATAGCTTAAATATATCAGAAGGAAAGTATTGGCTTTGTGTGTGTGTGTGTGTGTGTGTGTGTTTAATATCCACACACCATTCTTGGTGAT
>OZ038515.1:19362189-19524689 GCA_964036315.1 Acanthosepion esculentum | reverse complement strand
ATGCCAAATATTTGAGCTGCAATAATCAAAGCTAAAGTAGAATATTTTGATGAAAGCAAAATTTAAGCATTACAAATTACCAGGAGTAGCCACAAACTTTTGAACTGTCGGGTGTGTGTGTGCATATATATATATATATATGTATATGTTACGATTTGAAGCCACCCCCAGAATTAGCAAGGGATGAACTTGACAGAAGAGTAAAAAAAAAAAAAAAAAAATGAAAAAGCTCTCTTAGAGTCATTGAAAACAGAATGGAATCAATTATCAAACTTCTACTTTCAGAAACGTTTGCAGCAAATGCCAAATATTTGAGCTGCAATAATCAAAGCTAAAGTAGAATATTTTGATGAAAGCAAAATTTAAGCATTACAAATTACCAGGAGTAGCCACAAACTTTTGAACTGTCGGGTGTGTGTGTGCATATATATATATATATATGTATATGTTACGATTTGAAGCCACCCCCAGAATTAGCAAGGGATGAACTTGACAGAAGAGTAAAAAAAAAAAAAAAAAAATGAAAAAGCTCTCTTAGAGTCATTGAAAACAGAATGGAATCAATTATCAAACTTCTACTTTCAGAAACGTTTGCAGCAAATGCCAAATATTTGAGCTGCAATAATCAAAGCTAAAGTAGAATATTTTGATGAAAGCAAAATTTAAGCATTACAAATTACCAGGAGTAGCCACAAACTTTTGAACTGTCGGGTGTGTGTGTGCATATATATATATATATATGTATATGTTACGATTTGAAGCCACCCCCAGAATTAGCAAGGGATGAACTTGACAGAAGAGTAAAAAAAAAAAAAAAAAAATGAAAAAGCTCTCTTAGAGTCATTGAAAACAGAATGGAATCAATTATCAAACTTCTACTTTCAGAAACGTTTGCAGCAAATGCCAAATATTTGAGCTGCAATAATCAAAGCTAAAGTAGAATATTTTGATGAAAGCAAAATTTAAGCATTACAAATTACCAGGAGTAGCCACAAACTTTTGAACTGTCGGGTGTGTGTGTGCATATATATATATATATATATATATAGTGGGGGAGCGGAAACAAATATTTATACACATACAAATTTGTAATTTATTGTATTTCCAACTAATGAATAAATATACTTTTCATATAATTAACTGAACACAGATGCATAACTAAATATGCATAGAAAACAGAAAAACAATTGATTTAATAGAAATAAATACCATTCATCCATTTTAATAGGTGACAAAAGTATTCATCCAATGCAAATTTCAAATTTTAGAACTTTTAAATTACTTAAAAATGAAAAGTATATTTACTCATTAGTTGGAAATACAATAAATTAAAGATTTGTATGTGTATAAATGTTTGTTTCCCCACCCCCACTGTATATAAATGCATGTGTACATACAGCAAGACCTATATAAAAGAGTGGACACTGAGGTTAACAGAGTAGCAACAGTCTGTTTCATCCTTGAATGCACTCTTCAGGTGCGTTAGGTGGTAGTTCAACTATTTATATATACTGGTCAATGAGGCATAATGGGTAACAAGGGCAGGTATTTCCAGTTTATCTTACCCTAATGGCGACTGGATAAGCAGAATTGTTATATTTTAAATTACTCTAAAGGCTATTGGGTAGAAATAATTATGGGCCAGAACGTAGTTATATTATAGCCATTATATGGGGCTGCTTGCTAGCTTTTAACACATTTACTATTAATTACTTAGGGTACTTTTGTATTTATCCATTATTTGATTTTTATTTATATATATATATATATATATATATATACACAACGTGTGTGTGTGTGTGTGTTTGTGTCTGTGTATATCAATGGTCCAATATATAATCGTTTCCTTCTGCATGCATATGAACACAAATGAAAGCACCTCTGTATCTATAGATATATTTTACTGTAAACAAATCAATACACATTTATAATGCAGAGATAATGCCATGAAAATATGTGAAGGAAAACATATTTCTCTGCATTAAAATATAACTCTGAGAAGTTGCTATTTTGGTTATCTCTTGAACTAGTCATTGAATTCAAGCAAGGCCTATGTTCCCTGATAACATTTTCACAATGGTGTTATCATCACAGCAATCTTTGTGTAGAAGGCAGCTGAAACTACACAACAGTTTCCAGATGAAATCTTTCTTAAAAAAAAAATTAAAAAAATGAAATATAACAAATAATTATAACCAAATTTTTAAAGACTGACAGAATAAAGACTTAAGTGACCTAAAATAAAAATTTAAAATGAAATAATTCTAGATGAGATAATTCCACCTGTCACATTTCCATAGATTCTTCTAACTTCTATTGTGGAAAAACTAAAACTATATTGTTTGAAAGGAGTTGGTTTTCCTTGAAATAAAAAACCAGCATCATACCAAATATATTCAGTTTGGTCTCAACAAATAAGCTGTCACCATTTCATAAAATAAGTTTTATATTCTTTGAACCCACTCTCTATGTATACCAAAGATAAAATATATTAAATTAAATATCTTCCTATCTTACAATAGAAAGCATGTGTGCAATTTCAAATCACCTTTGATCACAAAGAGAAACAACAAATTATGAAGCAATCATTTTTTTATATGCCAAAATGCCTGAGCCAAAATGATAGCTCAATTATTTCATATCTAAATAATATCTAGAAAAGAAGAGAAATTTCTTGTGATAAAAGCAGCTACCATGAAAAGACAATATACAGATCTTGAAAGCCATTGATCATCTACTCCACTGTTTTAGTATTGTTAGCATGTAAGTCAGCTCCTGCAGGAATCAAGTAGTAGATATCAGTGTTGTCTATAGTGGTGATGCATAATGCTTATACAAAAGAACCTGTCTCAGATGTCAAACAAATTGGTTTTTGAAAAGAAAATTTGAGATGAAAATGCCTCGGTTATTGAACAACATAGTTGAACCAAGTTAACACAAACGGAATAATTTTTGAGTTGACCGCCATGTTGTATCCATTCACGTATTGTGCTGTGCTTTTCTTTTCCAATTTTATTGTACTGTGACTTTTTTTCTCTACATTGATTCCTATTGGAAAAATAGTTTTGGTTTACAAACATTTCAGGTTATGAACAGACTTCAGGAACAAATTAAATTTGTGAACTGAGGTTCCACTGTATAATGTTTTTACCTACACACAGAAAGAGAAAATAAAATTGAAACATCCTAAATGTATGTTTTAATTTAATAAGGATTAAGAATATAACTTGTTTACAGTATAGTAGTAGGTAAAGTTTAATAAATAAAATAAAAATATTCCTTAACTCTCCTAAAAGTATCATCTACTTATCTCCTTAACACCTCATTAACCTTAACACCAGTATTCTTCAATCAGCTAACTTTGTTTTGAAACAAGATATTAAATAAGCAACTCAAAAGACCCTGTACCACAGTGAAGGACAGTCCTACCCAGAAAGTGTGACAAGCTAGATCACTCCTCTAACCACAAAAGAACTAATCATGACGGTTGCCTACTACAAAGAAGGAAGAGTGTCTCTCTCTTTCTCCCTCTGTGTTCCAATGTTCAGTGAACTGTGAACTCACAAGAAGAATACAAGTTTGTATTTGTATACAAAAGGAAATAAACCTTCTAAAATAACATTCGCTAAGCGTTCATTCATTTTGAATGCCAATGCCAACATTATGTGCCAACCTCCACAACACTAAATGATTGCATTTACAGATCAATACATCTAGAGCTTCCAAAATGAGGCCTGTAACAACAGTACAGTCAATGTGTGGATAGCATAAATGTTATTGGAGTGGAAAGTGGAATCAGTGGGAGGAGCTAAAATGTCAGCCTAGTCTGTTGCATTCTCTTTTGCAGACCCCTTCTTCACCCACCTACAGGATAAATAGTAAGATAAGGTAGTCTCTCCATTCTGATGTTGCAACCAGTTGAAGAGAAGGAAAAAATCTGAATTCCAAAGTGTGAAGATGACAAGAGTAAACCATTTTACAATCTTTTCCCAACAAGTCAAGAGTTTCTAGATAACAAAGAAAAGGAATCTGTGGAGAGCTATGATTGCCTACATCTGAAAGGGTATGATAATAAAACTAACAAAAAAAAATACTGACACTCCATATTAATACACTATATTCTCCTTGACATTAGCACAGGCCTATATTCTTGCATGCATACTGTTACAGTGAAACCTCTCCTGAAATATTGATGAATTTGTTTTTTATGGTTTATCAACCATTTGCAGGTTATTTAAAGCCAGAAAATATTTTTAGATTGCAATCATTTGTTTTTTGAGTTAATAAAGGTTTAATGATACAAGTTTTACTAATTAATCCATAGCTTGGAGAAATGGATTCATACCTTTCCTAATGATATTTGAGTGTAAGTGAATATAATGAACCAAACATGAATTGGAACTTGGCTCTCTGATTAACAATTCTGAGCCATTATCCATTACACCACCTGCACATCCAAGCTTACTGCACCTGGTATTCCCAAGCAGCCTATCCTGAAATAGATAATGCTATATATCTTGCACCAGTTGCAGTAACGGCTGCAGAATGGCTTGAACATGGTTGTAGACAAACATGGCACTGTTCAACCATTTTTCCACAAACCCCAAAGATAAGTTATAGTCATAACTTATAGCACTGCACACCACAATGACATGGGTTAGTTGTGTGTCATGGGCAGATACATTCTGGAAGGTGCTCCCCAAATGACCATCAATTACATTAAAACAGAACCTGTTCTTAACACTAAACACTATAGTGTACCATTTGTTTTCCCCTCTTGCAATATGATTAGTTACGTGTACAATGGTGTTGTGGTATAATGCATCTTGGTAAGTGTCTATACTATGTGACCATTTAGAATCTGGTCTGCAGGTGTAGGAATGTTTATTTGATCATCGTTGCCAACACTGAATTGTTACTAATGTGTCATGTCCAATATGTGCAGTAATTCTTTGAAATGACTGGACCAGATTCTTGAAGGCTTAAAATTCATGCTCTTTGAAATTACTCAAATTAAAGAAAAAGTGATTGTGTGCATCTCTATGGCATGGCACCTGCTTACGCTGGACTTTCATCACATTGAATCTTATCACAGGATGTGTCATCATCTAAAGTTCAGATACGGACAGTTATTACATCACAAGATGATTAAAGGCTGAAAATTTTGTCAGAATATCTACTACTATCCCCGGAATGCATATATTGTATGTAAGTGAAAAATTGTAATTTTCTTTCAGGATGCTGTAGTTTTATTTTGTTTAAACATTTTAATCTAAGCAAGGTGATAATGCTACTAAGAAGCAAGGGATTAATGGGAGTGGAAAAGAAAGGGAAGACTTTAGTGAGAAGAAAGGACAATAAAAGAACAGTTTCAGTAAAAGTCTGTTCTGTGTAAAGAGATAGTCAAACAAGCAATATTTAATTAATAAGAATAATGGCTGACTTAATATCTTGACATTTATTTTCATCAGCCTCAGATTATTTAAGGTCCTGAAGATGACATAAATATCAAAAAACTAACAAAATATTACAAGATGTTTATCTTCATCTTTTATATATATATATATATATATATATATATATATATATATATAAATATATATATATATAAATTATTGTCATCTACAGACAGACTGTTTCACTGTATCACTGCTCTTCAGTGTGGCTAGATGTCCGGTTGCCTCTAGCTAGGATCGAAACCCGACTGAATTGGTGTCAGTTGGAAATTCTACCACTAAGCTGTCTGCACACGGCAGGGATGAAGGTGAATTTTAGTGTATTTATTTTTAAATCTATGCACCTAGAAAAAGTTTATTACTTATAAATCATTCTTATATTCATGAGGATCTATTTCTCATATATCATACAAACATACACATGAATACATACATTATATATAACATATAAATATTCACTATTCAAAACAAATGACAAAGAATGATAGGCCAATATGAAAATGGAATATTTTTCTCAAGACGTCAACATACACAAACAAATTGCAAAAGAAAGAAAAAGAGAGAGAAATCCCTATCACAGATTGCTTCTCTTTGATTAGACAATAACAATATTTGCTGATTAGATAGTGTATGAAGTATAGGGGTCAGTTTTTCCATTGGTAGAGCAAGGAGCAACCGTCTGAAAGATTAGTCTCTGATGCTGCTCATTCCATAGAATGAATGACATGTCCTGTCTGAAGAATTTGGAAAATCTAATTTTTTGTCAAGATGTTAAAGAGAATTTCTGACAGCAGCTAAGAGCATAGGAACTTCTTTGTAGTGTTGGACAGTTTTGTCAGGATTTTGGTTACATCAAAGAATGGCGTTTCATAATGCAGATAGACAAACCAGTTTTCTTTTTCTTAGTACAAATATTTTTTGATTAAAGGTTTTGAAACCATCTGAGAAACTTCATAAAAAAATTCTTATTTAACAGAGTGGGTTACTATATTTTCTAGTATATAGCTTAATATCATATATTTTGGGGGAGATATAAGAAAACGAAGGGCTAAGCTGTATGCCATTGTTAAATTGAATTTTAAGGGTTGGGATGGCATACAGATAAATTATTTTACTATGTTCCTTACTCCTCACATTGCCACTATGCAACCATCTTGTTTATATATAAGAGTCTAAACAAAGAACTGTACCAAATAACAGACACCACATCACTTGAGAACTTCTAACAACAGCTAAAATGGATAGCACATGTAACTTGAAGAGAGAATAATGACATAATCAAGATGCTGATGTTCCACACTACTTTAAATAAAAGGTTAAGAAAAAAAACAAACTCTCCCATCAATATTGGAAAGAGTGGTAACATCTACTGGACTTGAGAAACCTGTTTTTTTTTTAAGCTTTTCACCCCAGGCAAGACTGGAAGCCACTAGCACACAAGGGGTTTTCCTAAGAAAATGTTTTTGAGAGAGAGATTTTATAAATCCCAACCAAAGCAATACAGGCTGCTTGGTCAATGAATGTCAAATGTTTCCTGTAGGGACATGTCTAATATTAATATTACCATAGGATAAAAAATTAGTATTACATGCAGTACTTTATAAATGTCTTAGCTGAAACAGTGTCAATATTATTCATTTTTTATGTATTTTTTTCAGATTATTTTTCTTATAACCTTATTATTCTGTCAAATAAGCAGTATAGATTAGGCATTTTAGTAAACCTCTAGTAAAATTATTATGATAAAAGCACAGGCATGAAATGATGGACTCTGAAGAGCAAAGGAAGCTCGTTTAAGTCTCACAGATTACTTATTGTTTATTTCTGATCTACATTATTTAGTAGGCTCAGAGTAATGATCTGAATACTGTCATATACAGCAAGAGGAAAACAATGAAGACATCAATTTTAACAATAATCCCAAAACTTCACCTAAGAAATTCATAGTCTGTTGTTTTCTCTTGAAATCATTCACAAATGCTGTCCTTTAAAGATTAAATCTAAAAGGCAGTACAGGTTATTGTCTTGTCCTATTTGTCAATATGATATATGCATTGGAGACAAAGAAAAAGCATGAGTTTTGGTGACAAAAAAAATTATTTGGAAAGCAGGTTATCTGAAAAGTTCTCCACATTTCTCTAAAGAATAAACACTGTTTATCGCTGTCAGCAAAGAACTACCAAAACGATTAAACTTTCTCTTTGACAATATCGGCAGCACTTATAGAATGAGAAGAAAATAATTTAGCGAGAGACATGGGAAAGCAAACCGACTTTTTGACAAATATTATTTAAAAACTGGTAAGATCAAGAAGAAAAAAATATCATTATATAACATTATGTAAAATATTATGTAATTATATTTTAAAAAATCATATCAATTTTGATGAATGCGATTTTGTCATCATGACTATGATCTCAAAGTGAATAAAAGGGCAAAAGAAGAGAATGAAAAACAAATGCACAAATAGATTTTACTGATTGCCAGTTTTGAGCAAAGAAGATTATTCTTTTGTTCCATGTATAAACCTATGAACTTTAGTAAGGCAGATATTATTTCATATACACAAAAAGGGAATGAAAAGACAAATGAAAAGAAAAAGGGGAAAAGAAAAAAAGAAATAGAAAAGGAACTAATATATAAATGCACCACTAAGTTTGTAGCTTCCTGATGCAAAAAGCATTTATTTTACACAACAAATACTTGTCTTTCAACAAAAAATCATTTTTGTCAATGCACTTAACACGTCTCCATTAATCACATAAACTGGATGTTATAAAGTGAAAATTCCTGATTGAAGTTTAGCTAATAATCATGTCAAGCTGCAGACTTATTGATGCAACCTTATAGAAGAGAGAACAAAAAAGGTGTAAGAGGTTTATATATACAAATTTCAAAGATTTTGAATAGGATTTCTACTGGAATTCCAGGGACAATACACAGCAATCAGTTGGAAGATGAAGTGGAACTATACAAAAGATTGAGAAAGTAAGGTGAAGGATTTTTTTGCAAACATAATTATCCTTTTGCCACCTCATATAAACTGAACATTCTGATGTATTTTGACCTGCATTCACATGAAGACCATGAAAGAAAAAAAAAAGAAATTTTTTTGATAAAAAAAAAAAGATACAAAATTTATGTATAAACCAAAAAAGCCACAAAATGCAAAGTGAATGAGAAAACGATAAATGACAAAAGTATAAAAAGCAATGCCAATATTCAACAGAGTCGGCCAGTATTTTAAAACAGAAAATAAAAGGAACAAACAGATAACAGCAGCAGTTGAAATAAATAATTGCCGAGAAAAAAAGTATATATATTAGGAGAAGCTTAAAAGCGTGAAGACTTCAAGAAAAGCCATAAAATCAGCTCCAAGAAAATTAAGTCATCATTCACGGAGAAATAATTGAGAGATTTCCCTTGACTGTCTTACAACTTGAATTTAAAAAAAAGAAAAAAAAAAGAAGAAATTGCAGATCAATTCAAACAGTAAAAGCCAAAAGAAAAAAAAAAAGAAAAAAAAAGAAAAAAAAGAAAGAAAAAAAAAAAGAAAAAAACAAAACAAGACCCTCTCCCTCTCAAAACAAACAAACTTAAAATCATGTCAGGCTTAAAAGATATCTTTTTATTGTAATCATGACTCACTACGTTCAGATTTGACACCAGACATTTAAGTGAAATGAATCCAAGGCAGTAAAAAGAACACTTGATGTATGAAACGTTACAATCTTTCTCATCTCAAACATCTCTTTATTTCCAACACTTACACACATACTTTGTGTTTTAAGTCCCAATATTTTCAACAATGCATCTTCAAACCATCTTCAGTCATTGTGTGTAAAACAGCATTGGTTTTGGAATATTTTAATTTAAATTTGCATAAAGATTACTCAATGTAAGCATTGCTGTTGCAGATGGCTAACATTGAAAGCTGCTAAGTCCTAACCAATTCATCTGTCTTACTTGAATGATTATGTTTGCCCTTTGTATAAAAGGATTTAAATCAATATATTTAGCCTCAAGCTAGATATACGTACAACATAAAGAGCTAAGTATAAATTTAATTAATTCTACCAATGTAATCAGTAGGGATATCATAGTGAATTGCTAAAATCTAAAAAGGCTGCTCATTACTAATAATGCCAACAAGTTTCTAAATTCAGATTGTTCATAAAGCCAAACTTTGTGAATAGTAACTACTTTGATTAGAACTGTTTTTCATCTCAGTCTTAGTAATTGGATTTATACAATTACTTATTGTATTACAACTCTCGGTTTCACTACGTTCCAAAGTCGGCTGCTGTTTTATTTGCTTTTTTTTGGCAATATTTTCTGTTTTCGCTTCTTTGCTTTATACATTTTTTTTTTGCTACAGCTTCCCACCAACCCACATGAAAACAAAAAAGTTCAAAACCTTCACTATCTGAAGGTTTAGAATTGCTTTTAAACTAAAGAAAGAAAAGAAAATGAATGAAAACACTGCTTATGTACAAAGTGACAACTCTACAAATGTCTAGCACTTTTATGTGTGTGATTATTTCTGTCTGAATTTCTGCAGCGAGGAGTTATTTACATTGAAGCTAATGTTCGCATCTTTCTTGCCATTATCACAATGTTTTCGTTGTTGTGCTTTTCAGCTTACTTCAGGTCTCTCACAATTTTGGTAACCTTCAGGAAATGTGAACTAAACCTTTTATATAACTCTGATGGGGTAAATGTTTCTTGTGCCACTGATGGACTAATGTACTGGCTCATGAATTTTGTGACAAATTAATTATTAGTTCAATCTCTGTGCTGGGTAGTACAGACTATGACTTGTAGTAATCAGGATGGGCATCAACTGAGCAATACTAACACGGTACAAAATGAGGTATACCTAGAGATGAACAATAGAAGGAGAGCAATCTACCCTTAGAGATTAAATAAAGGGTCCAGTGCCAAACTAACGGAAATTTACCCAGATCCACAGATATCTAAAGAAGGCTGGTGGGCACAACTGGCAAAACCTTGTGATGATAACATCAAAGATAAGGACAATAATGCAGGTGTAAATAATTTAAAGAATGGAAATTACTTTTATGTTTTTTTTTAATTTAAGCACACCTCCCAATCAAAAGGTACTTATGAATTGTAAATGATAATACTAATAATTAAGAACAATATCACTGTAACAAAGTGTTGGTTTCAATCCCCCATGTGAATGACTGCAAAATATTTTTCCCTCTCACATTTTATAGGCAGAAACACACAAATGCATGCTGGGATTTTTTTCCTAGTCAATAAAGTAGGTGGGTTCTCAGTTTCATCTGACAGTCCCAGGCTGTCTTGTCTCAAAGCCAGAACGCGACGTCCTCGTCTGAACTTGCTTTTGTGTGTTGATGCCAATTTTTAGTTTGTGAACTTTTTGCCATATTACTGTTGATTTGGCTTGATTATATTGTTTGCTTGCTTTGTATTAGTTTTTGACCTGTTCAGTTACTTATTTTGCATTTGACCATGGCCACCCACTGCACACAAAGTGTTTAAGTACCTTGTAAAATATTTAGAATTATTTAGGACTAGAGATGTTCAAAATGTATGACACAGAATGGCATAAACTGATGAAGCTAAAACTTGGTGAAAGCTGTAAATAAAAACCAAGAGGGAGTATGCAATACTTCTTGTAACAGCCATAACAGCATAATTAATATTGACGGTAGCAGATTTAACATCACAATGAAAAGGTTTGCCGCCATAAAACAGTAGACAAACAGAGTTGCAATGACTGGTAAGATTTTGCATGTCAGTGGCAAAAATCCAATGTTGTGTCGCAAAGCAATTGGCTAAGATCCAAAGTTCCATTGTTTGGATATTTCTTTCCAGCTTTTAGAATGTTATTAGAGAGCTGATAGGGTATTCTGGGGGCACAAAATCATGGGGGATGAGATCTAAGGTATATTGTGTTACTCTATAGATGTGAAAAGTTGATTCCATGACCTGGAAGCATCCATCATCATTGATCCCCTCCCACAAAATTCAAAACTTAGAAGCCAGTGAAGAAATTCATGGCAATTGCATTCTGAGATACAAAAGGTGTGCTGCTAGTGGGCTTCATACCACATGATCAGACACTGTAAAACGCTGGACAGACCCAGGAAAGCTGTTCATTGAAAGAATACCAGGACATTTACATAAATGTTTGTCAATATACTGCATAGCGTGACCCCACACATGGACAACCTGATAAAAGAGCAGCTCCACAACATAGTCCTGATTTATCTCCTTCAGATGATCATTTGCCTTAAATAACATTCAGCCAGGAAGTGATTCCACAGAAATTATGTTGTTCGTGCAGAGGTGGATAATATGTTGTTGAAGGAGCATATGTGCTTGTGTATCAATGGGACAAATACAACAATCTTGATGGTGATTATATGAAAATGCAAAACTTAAATCCAAAAACACATTGGGATAGTGAAAGATGCCTTTCAAAATCTAAGTAAAGTATTAAGAAACAAAAAAAAATATGTTGTTGGAAACAAAGAAAAGAGTACAGAACTGTTATGTAATATCAGTCCTCCTACATGACAGTGGATGCTGTACAATCTCCTCACAGATGAAGAAGAGACTTGAAGCAATAGAAATTGTGGTTCTATTCTGAGAATACCATGGACCAAACCATTTGAAGGTTATTTAACTGCCAGAAAATATTTTTAGATTCCATGAATTTTTTTTAGTTTTGGAGATGATAATGTTTTAGTGATACAACTCCTACTAATTAATCCATAGTTGGGGGAAAGAGATGGATTCACACCTTTCCCAAAGGTATTTGCACATAAGTGAATATAACAAATGCAACTGAAACTAGAACTCTGCTCTCCGATTACAATTCGGAGTCATTATCCATCGCCCCATCCAAGCTCATAGCACCTGGTGTTCGCAAGTGGTCACCCATCTAGGTACAGACCAGGCTCAACATTGCTTAACTTCTGTAAGTGCATGGCAACTGGTGTCTCAAGATGATGCAACTGTAAACCTTGGAAAATTTGATACTAACTGGATAGATTGAAGGTAAAAGGGACAGAGAAAAACCGCGCATAACCTACCTACCGAGCTTCAGTAAATGGACGGTGGAAGAGGGTTTAGAAAGACAAAATTTATTAAAAGCTACAAAGGAAAGGAAATTGTGGAGAGCCATGATCACCAATATCCTGAAGGGACATGGTACATAGAAGCAGAAGGAGCAGTTTATAATAGTGCTTGTAGCATTTGCACAATGTTTTATTTGTATTGTAGCCAACATGATTGATTAGTGAAGGCTTGTACTTTATTTTTTTGGATATTCCATTGGTATAGAAAAAAAGGTATTAAAAACAAATGATGTCCATGTTTTATACAAAATTCACAAGAATTAAAATTTTTCTGCATGTTCAAGAAAATTTTAAAAGACATGACAGCAGCAATTTTTTTTATTTTTAGTTCTTGTTAAGTTAAACATATGAATGATAATGATGAGGTATTGCTGTAAATTTATAGAGTTGCTCTTTACATGACATCTTTTAGTTAAGAATTAATTTTTATCTTAAAGAAACTTCCTGTGTTTGTATCTATGTGAATAAATTGAATAAATAGTTATCCAGGAACCACTATTGAAACAAAAGACATTAAGAAAATGCAGAAACCTGGGCTTTTATTTGAAGTGGAGTGCTGAAATGTTCTCAGCCTGACGCACTTCCTATAATCTGACTAAATATCAACATTTTTTAAAAGAGATTTGGTCAGATGCAAAACTTTTCAGCACCCCTCATAATAGTAATAAACTATTTTTTTTTACAACTCCTTTGCTTAAAAGAAGTTACTCTTGTTTGCATCAGCCTTTAATAGTAACATCAAAAGCACTTACAGCCTTTTCTTATATAAGCTAATTAACACTTTCACTGCTGTATTGTTGTAGCATTGCTGCCTGGCTGTGCTGGCCTGTCTGGTGATAAACAGAAAATGAACATTTATTGAAAATAAATGACTATAAAAATGCTGATAATGATTTCTCGTAAGAGGTGCCATTTTGATCGCATACCTTACAGTGGAAGGTATGCCAACATAATGGATAGCGGCTTGGATTGAAGCATTGAGGAGCTGCGTTCGAATTCTAATCGAATCCATTACTTTCACTTATGTGCTAATACCCTTGGAAAAGTATGAATCCTCTTCTTCTCCCCTCAGCTATGGGTAAATAGCAGGACAGACTGGGTTCTATAGTCTTGGATGGCAACTGGTCTACCACAAAAAGAAATGGCAACTTACTGTGGGGGAAAAAATCTACCTCGTCAGTCATGTATCAAAAGATACATGATTGCCTAAGCGTGTATCATGCATGGCACGTAACTGACTGATTCTGCAGTATATAATTATCTAAATAATAACTGCAATATATAAAAAAATATATACACTATTATATGTCTACATGGTTTGGTAATAGTACTAAGCATGAGTTAGTTTATGACAAATTCTAGGGACCAACATATTTTCCTTGTCTTGAAATCACATAAGTAGACAGCAAGCAATGTAAATTTTATCTTGAAAATGAATATATATATCCCAACATCAGGCAATATAAATTTTGTAAAGATAAATAAGTACTTCTTGAAATGAATACATATATATCAAGATCAGGCAATATAAGCATGTCCACAGCAACGAAAATGTTAATGAGCATGTGGGATGAAACTTGAATAATTTGCTGTTTTCCACAAAAGATATTCAGTTTAATTAATAAAAGATTTTAATAGTCATGCATTTGAGGATATATAAGCAAGATAAATTATTACCAAACTGGAAATGGTTCGCAATAGATGAATGGGAGTAAAAGAGATTGAAGCTAACAGTTCTTGACTAACAGAAAGTATGCAGACAATTCATAGCTTTTCTGTTTGCATTTCTCAATGTATGAAAGCATAGTGGTTCGCATTGAAGAGATTAACAACAGACTCCAGGCATAAACATTATTATGATTATGGCAAAGTGATTATCAGTACTGATGCAATGCCTTCAAGAAAAATGGTAACTCTCAAATTGGAATAAATTTCCATCACTATATATATTCAAGTGAATATAAATTTTGTTTCCATGGTGATGCGGCAGAATCAGAAGAATTGGTAAATTTCCAGGGAAATTATCCGAACAAGAAGATAATATTAATTTCATCGGAAGACAGCTCTGGGATGGAGACAGCAGACACTCCCAAGGTCCACTATGGAAAGTGCTGGCTAAGTGTTGCACAATATCCGGGCCATGAAAACAATTTGATACTGCTGCTATCAATTGGTCTTGAGTGAGTGAAAGATGAGGCCCTAAAAGTGTCACTTCTGTGATATGAGGAATTTATCAATAAGCTCTGGAGGAAGTGCAGGTCCCTATCCTCTCTGTCATATACAATTAATACACTTATAATTTACAAGCTTTTATACATTTGACAGTAAGTTCATGCAAGTAGGTAGAATATTTTACTAAGTTTAACCTGGTTGGCACAAAACCTACAATAATGAGACATCTGAGGAAGATATGAAACTCACTAACAATGGCTTTTGAGAATAGTATTGTATATTAGCATATGTATCTGTGCAAAAGCTATTAAGGTTTATCATCAACTATGATCCATTGCAATATTGTAGGTGACAAATCTTGTAAGTGAATGCTGTGGTCTGATCTTGCAGGACATTGAGGAAGAGTACATTTCTATATACACTCAAACTACTGTCCTCATCTTTGTTGCTATTATCATGTTTTGGCCATTGTAGCTCCAGCTTTTTAGGGACTTCTCAACCAGAATAATATCAAGGATTTTTGAATTGAATCATTTATTTAATCTATGAGTGTAGAGTATATCTCTGAAAATTATCAGTAAATTCTCACAATCTGGAACAAATATATTTTCTCTGATCTTTAAACTCTAGTACTAGAGATATTTAACTTGAAAGATAGGATTATATATATTATGCAAATTTTTAAATTGAATATTGACAAGTTCTATCAAATTTTTTTTATTAAATTTTCAAATTTCCGAATTAGTTATTTTGTCTTATCAGGAAATTGGTCAAAGTTAATATTTATTTTTATTTTATATTATTTTTCTTCAAGTACTTTTGAATGTTGATACATTTGTTTTCAAGGATCGTGTTTTGTGTATATCTACACAACTATCTGCCTATATTCTGAGATGAGGTATTGTAATTATTTACATTCCAATCACCTGAAAAAGCCAGAACATATAATGGCCGAAGCATCGTGAATATAGTAATAAAGATGAGGACAACAGTCTGAATAATGTGAATATCTACGCAACTGTTTATTGTTTAATTCTTGCCTTCACACATTTGATAGAACCAATTTCAAGCCACTCAAGGTGATGTCATTTAAATGGGCATACTGGAATGTTTGGGGTATTTTGTTTTTAAACACAATATACGTTCCCCTATGGCAAAAGATACCTTATCTAATGTCAGCTAATTCTCCAGTCCTTTTTGAGCCTTTTTTGTACTGTGTCCAATGTGAACATTTAGTACAATCTAATAAAATCTGTCTTAATATTATTTTGCTTATTTGTTATATGTTGATCTATATGTAACGTGAATTGCACTAAATATATTTCATAATATACTCATGTTTAAAGAATTATTGTTGCTGAAACAAACTTAGTCCTAATGGATGAAATGTGTCACAAACATTTTTTCTACTTTTCATACGTCTTTACTTTCAAAACTGTTTTTGATACATAAAAAATCATATATCATTATCTCATATATATATATATATATATATATATATATATATAATGATTGAATTTTTTGATTGAACTAACTTTGGCAATCCCGTAGTCATAGAATCCACACTAATTAAAAAAACAAAAAAAACCCACCTTCAATAGTTGTTAAAATAAATTAACTTGCTAATCACTGCATGAAAGCAGGTTTTGTTAATGTAAGTCTAATTCAAAATGAAGTTAAATATGCAGTGTTCTCAATTAGTGCATTACAATTTTTGCAGATAGAGCAACAGAAAGAGAACATTAAGAATTTTAGGCAAAAAGTATATCAAAACACACACACACACACACACACGCGCATATATGTATGTAAAAATTTATATATCAAATTGTTAGATTAAACTTTGAACCATTGTATCTTAGAGATGATTAAAGAAATCTTACTGGAATTCTCTGAGGATTTTATAACACTATTAGACTCTACTTTGAACAATAAGAATGTGTAATTACTCTCCAAGCTTAACAGAAGAATTGTGATGAAATTGATCATAAATGAGAATGACATATTCATCATTAATTAATTATAGCTAAGGGTTGGAAGCTCATGAAGGATTGATATAAAGTTTATATATATATATATATATATATATATATAAATAAATATAAAAGTGAACATAGAAGTCAACACTTAGAGGCGACAGTCTGTTTCATGCTAGATGCAATCGTCAGGCCACGAGTGCTGTTATTTTTCTTGGCTATTTATATATACGTGTCAGTGGTGCATTATTTAATAGTTTTGTTTCTGTTTGGGATGATAAAGCTATTTGTTCAATTTTGGGGTTGATTGTTGTGGTTTGTTCTGACTATTATTTAGGCGGGAACAGTTTTTAATTTATTTATTTGGATTGATTATCTTTATTTGTTTATTCTAAATGGCTAGTTTATCGGTATCAGTTGTTAGTTTATTTATATATTTGGGTGTATTTAGATCAATTTATTTTACTTGTTGTTATTTATTTGTTACACTGTATATTTTCTCTTTTTGGTTTTCGATTTTTAAGTAACGCAGTATATTATTTTTTATTCATTTTTTTTTCGTTATATAACAGTTATAGCTATTTTTCGTCCAATTTTTTGTTTTGAAATGCCCCCAGCAACAAAAAGAATTAGATGACTTCGAGAAAGACTGACCTAGTTAGAAACATAAAATTCCATAAAAAACAAGATGCATTTAAAAAACAAACTAAAAGAAGATATAACTAAAATAAACAATTCAACAAATGTATTTATTGCAGCTGACAAAACAAGAAATTTATACAAACTAAGTCCTCCTACGCACAATAAATTAATCAAGAGGAACATAAGCAAAAAATAAAAAAGGCACCTAAAACAATAGAACATGATATCAATAAAGAAGCTAAAGCAATCGCCCAAAAATTAGACCTAGATGACCAAATAAGTTGCATCAGCAAGGCGTAAGCCTTTATCACACTAAAAGATCACAAAGAAAATTTCAAAACCAACCCTGCATGCAGATTCATAAACCCAGCCAAAAGCAAACTAGGTAAAATAAGTAAAACGATACTAGAAAGAATTAATTCTGAACTTAGGAAGAAGTTAGGAGTAAACCAGTGGAAAAACACAAAAGCAACTATTGACTGGTTCCACAGCATAAATAACAAACAAAATTGCCACTTCCTACAATTAGACATAAAAGAATTTTACCCATCCATAACAGAATGCATGTTAGATAAGGCCATCAACTTAGCACAGGAACAAATAATAATAAAATCAAACGAAATCGACATCATTAAGCACTCCCGTAAATCATTACTATTTCACCATGAAGAAGCATGGATAAAGAAAGATGGGATATTTGACACTACAATGAGAAGCTTTGATGGTGCAGAGACATGCAAAACCATAGGTATTTACTTACTACACAAACTAAACAAAATAATAGATAGAAATGACACAGGACTGACTCACTGATTTTGTTAGAAATTAAAAAGACTCGAATTTACAAACTTTGCTTAACACACACGCAAAAGAGAATCCAAAACAAAACTTGTGAAATTTCACACCTTGATGCGAAATGTTTTTCGGCCAATAGAAAACTAGGAAACATTTAAAAACAAAATTCAAATAATCTTCAATTCTCAGAAACAAATTCTTTTATGGACCTTTTCGCGAGCCGATGCGAAGTTTGTTCGTCATTCAATGGAAAGGCCCTAATCATATCTGGGAGTGAATTACTAAATGACCTTTTCAAGCCCCACAAACAAAATAAAAGACAGGCAAGTTCGCCTGTCACCAGAGAGAAGGAGCCGAGCGTATTAACATGTCCCTTGTCAAATGTCAAGTGATTGTTATTATTATCTCTATTTTTCTCCCTCACCTCTTTTATACTTGATAAAGAAATGGAACATTTTAAGACTGAGCGCTTACTTCAAAGACATTCCTACCCTAAGATAATGCTCATACATACATACATACATACATACGTTCCTGCCTATGAACACAGACTTATTCTTGCAAGGACTACTACAAACATTTTGACGACCAACCAGAATACATTAATTTTATTTGTAAAGACCTTAATTGATTTATATGTATATAAATTTTTTGTTTCACCTTACAATTTGATTTTCTTGTTTTATACCCCTCTTATGGTGGGCTATCTAACTAACAAGGCCAAATCAAACTAATCTGTTTCAACACACATACACTTCACTATAACTGATAATGCACTATAATATCAAGAAAAAAAAAAGGAGAAGTAAAACTATTTACCAACTGTCTATAAATAAAATTCTTGCAAGATAAAATTCTTGATAAGGCCCAACAGAGGATGAAATGTGTTGTTAAAGTATAGTTTTCATTTTATTTATATAAGATAAAATAAGGAACTTAATAGGAAATGTTTATAGATTTAATATATTTCACTTCTATTTAAGCCTCATCAGAAATGAAATCAGGAGGAGAAAAGAAAATTTTACTATTCTTTATTTTTGTGTTGTTTGCTTTTGTAGACCTCATGAGTATTTGTTTTGTCAGTTTTTGTGATAAATATTTTTCATTTTTTGTTTTATTGGTTAAGTAGACCTCTTGTATTTGTCTTGTCTGGTAGCACTTGTGTATCATAATTCTAGTTGGTCTATGTGGGATTTGGTTGATAATTTGTGTATCTAGTGTACATTTTTTTTTGTCTGGTAGTGTCTGTTGATTGGGGGATTTTTTGTGAGAAAGAAAGAATTTAGGTTACACCAGTTGCTGTTGTAGGTAGACTGATCTTATGTTCTTTATGTATAGATTTTATAAAAGTATAAAGTATGTTTGGCATATGTTTATTGATGTAAAAATATTAATCAGGATTCCTTCTAAATATTTTCTACATAATAAATTCTGTTCTTATAAGTGTGGTACATTTATTAAATTGAAATTATGACCTGTTTTATTCCTGTATGTTATGAGCATGTTCTAAAGGTTGTCTCAACGTAGACCTCTCTTATGTTTGTAGATGTAGATTTTTAGATGTTTCACTTCTATAGCTACATAGGTGAAACATCCAGAAACTATATTTTATTTCTGATGAAGCTTACATAAAGGCAAAATATTTTAAATCTATAAATGTTTCCTATTTGTTCCTTATCCTATCATTCTGTCAGAGTATAATCCACACACATTATATATATATATATATATATATATATATATATATATATATATATATATATATATATATATAATGTTATGTGTGTGCGTGTGTGTGTGTGTAAATAATTCTGTATTTTTGTCACTAGAGTTTGTAATAGCCGCAAATGTATTTAAATCAAAGTTTATTTTTACACTAAGCAAAATCCTTGTTAAAAAAGTCTTACATTTCTCAACAGCTTCTTCAAATGCCACATTTTAAACAAGTTTATATTTTTCTACTGTACATGTTCACATTTTTCCAATCTATTTTTTCAGATCAAAATATGATTCTAACTTGAGAATCTGTTAATAGACTCTGGAATCTCAGACCACTTGCTAAAAAACAAAAACGAAGGTTGGTGGAAACATTGACACAATTTTCTTTAAAAATTTGAATGTGACATGCTTATTCAGTTAATACAATGATTCTCAACTGATGTGCCTCGGTACACTAGTGAGCCATGTGATCCTATTAAATATGCTGCAAAATATTGTCACGGCATACATGTATGTGTGTGTGTGTGTGTGTGTGTGTGGAAGTAGTAATTGTACCGTGTTAGTATTTGAACAAATGAATAAGTATTAAACTTTTGCCAAATAATTCTTTTCCCTATTCTTCGATCATGTCTTTTTAAATACTGTTTAATATTCATTTTTTAAAAAGCATTTTCATTTGAATAAATGAATATTAACCCTATTTTCATATAATTGTATTCAACATTTTTTGTGTAATTCAAACTTTTTACAATGTTATATTAAATTATGAATATTGTCATTGATACATTTTGGATTTCAATACAAAAAGAATATCCCACATTAGATAAAAAGGCTTTAGCAGTTTTATTGCAATTTTCTACTTCTTATTTATGTGGATTAAGTATCTCAGCCCTAAATAACATCAAAAATAAGAAGCGAAAAAGACTACACTCAACAGAAGAAGAAATGAAGTTCTTGCTGCACATTCGGCCAAACATCACGAAAAAAAAAACACCCACCAAGCACATGTTTCACACTAAATAATCTGCACAAATAGTTGAATAGAAACACTGAAATTAGTTTAGTTCATATTTGTGTGCATATATTTTTACATCTATGGTTTTATTTAATAACATTTAAATGTGTACTCTTTAAAAATTTTACTAAGTGTGCTGTGATATTTCCATTTGCCCCTAAGTGTGCTGTTGCTTAAAACGGTTGAGAAACACTGAGATTATTTCTTCAAAACACTTTCAGTCGACAGTAGTGATTATTCTGTTCTACTCTGTCATCTCAGGTTTCAGGTAATTGAACTTGTGAAGTGACAACACCATTTCAAAGCTAAATGTATTGTTGCTAAATATTTATCATTCAAACTTTATTCTGAAAGTAAATGTAATTTGCAGTTCCAAACATATCACAGTTTCCTGCATTGTCAGTGGCAGTCATGGTGCTTCTATTTTTGGCTATTCTTTTATCCCCATTATGTTACATATATTCCATATAGACTGTGCTGATGTCATTTAACTCATTCTACTCTGTTGAGACACAATTTACAAAATAATTGGTTTTAAAAAAAATATAGTTATATCTGCAAGAACCATTTACTTTTAAGAATTTACCTTCTTAATCTGAATAATTATACAAAAGAAACAACACATTTAGCAATGAATTTACATTTTATATACAACAGCCCTATTCAGTAATGCTTGCATTAATTCCCGACTAGAAACAGTCCATTCCTTTCTGATTTTCAGTGCATTTCTGTTGTAATAACATTAGCAGAGAATTTACCATATATATTTTAATCATTGCAACCCAAGTAAGGTGATAATGCCACTAGGTCAGAATAAGTTACTGGAAATGAAAGAGAATGAGAAGACTTTAGTGAGGAATAAATAAAAGAACAGGCTTCAGGAAGACAGAAGATGGTGATTGGCATTTAAATTTTTGAAGACTGTAAGTAGGAGAGAAACAAGACAACAAAAGGGAGTTCCACAGGGGAGTGCTAGAAAAGAAACTATTAGAAAGAAACACATGGTTTGGTTTTGTTAATAAAGCTGACATTAAACACAGAACCTTTCAATGCATAACATACTAAGTACAAAGACTAACTAAAACAAATTTTAGGTTGCAAATTGCAAAAATTGATTTTTACCATTATTTTTAATTTTGACTCGTTTACTTTCCTCATAAGTTTTTTTTTTTAGTTGCTTGGTTCGTATCATCAATCTGCAGCAGTGAATCGCCAGCACAAGATAAGAAACAAAGGATAAACTCTCAATGAGATTCAAACTCATGTCTCTTTTATCTCAGAAAAGTCAGGTAAAATAATACTGAAGCTGGTATTTAATCATCAAATTTCTTTTTCCTTATTATCACAATAAGTCAGACACAAGTGAATGCCCTGCAAATAGTCTTATTTTTATAGGATTCTTACTGGTTGCTTCATACAATAGTCAAATCAGCATGACATGTACTTAAGTAGTCATTTGATTTGTAATGTTTGCTTGGTCCCATAATTAAAAATCTAGTCTCCTCATTCGGTTACATCATGTCACTGAATATGTGATCTTTTGATTACACCAGCCACGACACATTGTCAACTATGTTATATCTAATTTTATGGACTTAAAAAAAAATATTTCAAGTATTCTTAAAACTTTTTAAAAGTATTTAAATATCTTTCAAAGTATTAAAATTTTTTTTAATTATTTATATTTTTAGAAAATATTTTTTCCAATTTTTTAGGATTTCAAAAACAAATTAAGTATTGTTAAAAAAACCTTTTTGAAGTATTTTTAATAAATATTTTTTGTAAGTATTTTAAAATGCAGTCAGAAAAAGTTAAAAGCTTAAGCACTGGTAAGAATGCATATTCTTCATATTACACTTATTGTAAGTAGATTAAGTCACTGGAATAAAAGAGTTTAATTGAATATTCAAATATTAATGGATGTTTGTTCATCTCCATACTTAGCTTCAGAGATGCCTAAGTCAATTACAACCAGTCTTGTTCTTGATTGCTCAGTGCCGAAGTCTTAACTCAATGATTAAAAAATCTAGAAAATCAGATTTTAACAAGTCTAAGAACTTAGAAGAAACCAATTGATTCAACTTTCCTTCACTGTTCAACATTTTCTTTGAAAAAATATTTTTCATAAAAACTAAGACTTAGACAAAGTTGTCCAGTTGTAAATTATGCATAATGTGAATAGAATTTGTCCTAGGAATTCACGGCAGAAAGTACCTCATTTGCAAATTGTGGAATTAAAGAGTTGTTTTAAAGAAATATTACTTTACAGTTGTTCTAAAGAAATATTGCTTTACAGGTCTTAGTTTATCAAGCAGAAAGAGAAATAGTAGAAATGAAAATGAAGGAAAAGACAACTTACTCCATCAAAATTGAAAGATGTGGCAATCCAGTTCCGGCCTAATTTATATTCCTTATCAAGGCCCATGATGTACAATGTATCAAGGCCATCAATGATTGTGGCACCAAGTGAGACGGAGCCAAATATTCCAGAATTATGGGTCCTTTTTGAAATGGGACGAAGTTCATTTCCGCCCCAAGCATATTTAGTGTAACTATCCCATGCAAATTTCATCATCTGAAAATAAAAATAAAGAGCCATAAAATAGTGAAAAAATAAAGTTAATTTATCAAACCAAATGTAACACACATTTAAAAAGATGTATCTATACAAGTACATATTGGCAAATATTTTTAAGACTACACAGAGAGGGGAGAAAATGCAGAGATGGTGTTGCTTCACTTTTCCAAGGACTGCTTTGTAAAACCAGTATCTTCATCTTGGATTGAACACAAAACACTGGAGTTGGTGTTAAGAATGCAATTATATTAATTACAACAATTGAATGCATTAAAGTCATTTTCATTGAAAATATTGTGGTTTCTTGAAAACTATTAACTTTCTCCAAGAGACAATTTTGTGACATTTCGGTACCTCTTTGGTTCATTTTAACAAGATGCATACAAATGAGTTTGTATGCTGTTTTTAATTTGTAGATTGCCTCAGTCTTCTTAATTTAAAAATTTAAACCAAATTTCTTGTTTTATTTTTTTCTTATTACTCAGTATAACTGAATGATTTTGAAAAAGTATGAAAAATTTTAGTTCAAGTACACAAGAGATTTAAGAGTCAAGCATAAATATGGAATCCCACAGATTCAGTTAGGATTGAATAAATTCTTTAAGAAAAGAATAAAGAGAAGCTGTTTTAAGCTAGCTATTTCATTTCTTAAATATATTTCTGAAAGTAATGTTGCTGGCTCTGTTACTAAAAAGGTGTTAGAGATAAAATGTATTCTTGAATACAAAAAAGATTTGACATATACCACATAATCTTGGGAACATGATTGGCATGAATTAGAGCTTCGTGATAACAATTACTAATAGATCATACTGTTCTGTTAACTTTAACAGAGCATATAAGCTGAAACTCCAGCTTCAACAATGACGACCATTTTATAGAATACAATTCTATCAATCTTAGAGAACAGACACAGAAACATTTCAGAAGTAGTTGCTTTAATATTCTGATTAGTTAAATTTACCCCAAATCACAGATAAAACCTCAGAATTATTGATGCTATTATACAAGGCTATAGTTATTGTTAGAGATAAAACTGACTTTATGATCAAATGAAACAAATTTCTGCTGATACATCCTGACTTGCAAGGACAAGGTTACATTTTTTTTTTAATGATTTTATGTTATATCTAGAATTATCTTTTCAAAAATACTTTAAGCAGAACATCAATAGTTCTTAAAGCTAATATAAAGTATACAAACAAGGCTGTTGTATTCTGTTGGCACTCCTACATTATTTTAAAACAACCGGAAGAAAAGAAAAATTAACCAGCATCTGTATAAGTATGATTCAAAATATAAAAAGGCCTCAAAGCAATGAAAAAGCAGCATTTTGTGGTGAAAATGACTAGGATCAAAATGTAGTATCTCTTCCATCCACAGCTCCAGCCATCAGCAGCAGTTCCAGCTAGCTAACCAACCATCCTTGCCAGGACAATGCTCTTTAGCAATTACCAAAACTGTCCTTTACAGGACAATGCTCCTCTTATCCTCTACATGAGCATGACATACGTTTTGCCTTATGCAGTGTAAGCTTATTTTTGTTGATATATTTTCTTTAACAAAAATAAAATTGGCAATATATTTTTGAGTAAAGTTTTCATTCTGTTGTCTTCCATCATTGAATATCTGTTTGTCAGGCCAACATATCGCCCGCAACAAAGAAATCTCATATTGGATTTATTTTCTTTAGAACAAAGCCAACTGATTTGGTCACCTGACCTTACAATTTCTAACTTGTTTATTTTTTTTAATCATGTAACATTTTTTGAAACAATTTCATTAATTATCTATTTATATTAATGCTAACCAAAAAGGTTCAACATATTTATAAAAAAAAAAAAAAAAAAAAAACTTTCTGTAATCATGTCAGGTAGTAACACCCTTGGGTTCATATAATTCATTCTAATTTGAAATTTTAATCAAGTAATTTAAAATGCATTGAAAACCCTTACTCTCTTACCCAAAGCCTTTGTCAGAAAGAGAGTTAACATGTATTGTTTGATTTTCAATTTCTTTCTATTTCCATAACTGCTATCTACATTATTAGTTTATTTTCATTTTTGTCTATTTGAAATTCAGCAAATTCATTTCCTTCAAGTTAAATGACACAGAAAAGTCAAGAGAAAATGTGCAAAGTCAAAGGTTTTCTCTGCAAAAATGCTAAGGAAAGCTGGAAATAATTATGCTTGAAGGCAAGAAAAGACAGTAGAAACCAAAACGTGCAAGTTTTTGCACACTTTTATTATTCTTGCTTGTACCTTTGCCTAGTAGCATTTGTCATTTGTACAGTAATTCTATCTTTTCTTTTAACCTGTTTGTTAGAATGGCAAAATATTGAAAAGTAACAGAATAAGAAACAATCCCAAAATGCAAAGCAACAGTGAAGCTCAATAGATAGAAAGTGTAACAATTACTTTAGAGGCAAAATGAACAATAAAGAGATTTTAATTTTCCAAAAGAGGCCTTCATGACAAAGCAAACCAATGAGGTTGAGCATGTTTTTAAGTCTTTATTTTGGCTTTAATATTGCAATCACTTGTCTTTCACACTATTTTCTTGTTGCTTTTATTCTATCAACTATTCAATTTCTTGTTTTTTTCTTCCACTTTTCAAGATTTTCTTTCCAAGAAAAGATTTTTAAAAATGCTGAAGATTACCTTTTTGCTCAATTATAAATAGACTAGATAAACCTCTACTAAAAGTTTCAGAATGTTAGGGAATAAAAGCTACATTAAAAAATTAATAGACTGAGAAGGAATATAAAAATGTTCAGATTTTCATACCAATATCTCCATTATAGTTGGCAAGAACCTGGTTAACAAAAACTAAAATGTAAAATACCTACTTTCTACAAGAAGAAAATCTAAATTCATACTAATTGACACCAATGACTATTTAACCAGTAAATGTCAATTCCCAAAAGAGAGAAATTCAATCTGAAAGAAAAATTGCTGTGAGTTTTTTTTTTTTAAATATTGAAGTCAGATCATCTTTTTCTCAGCCTGACTGAGAAACAAAATTGAAATGCACATATTTCATCTTTGATGAATTGAATTTTACTCATTTTCAGCTTCTTTGGTTTAAGTTTGCTCTTCCCTGTTGACTTGTGATTTCAATGAAATATTGATACAAAGCAAGTAAATTAAATATCTGATACAACATTAAAAGAAAAATCTCTTAGAAAAGTAATTTTTTATCCCAACGTAGGAAATCACCCAGAAATTGTCCCTTATTCGATTTTTAAAATCAATTAGTTTTGATATAGAGTTTTTGGTATTTATTTATTCATTAATTCTAAGATTAACTTGAGGCAGAAATATAATTACTTTGAACATATCTAGACAAGTATAGCTCATGAATTTCAAAGTTGGAAAGATATCCATTAATTTGAATGGGTTTTATAGATTTGAAGAAAACTATGCCTGCAGCGGAATTGGTGAAATCTTTTGGAAATCTTCAAGACTGGAATTGATAAAAAAACAACAAACAACAAAAAAAAAAAAAATCCAAACAAACAAAAAGAAACAAACAAAAAAACAGCAATGGCCACTGCTAAGTACAAGTGATGGAATTTCAGACATGCTGAACACTAGGGTTATCCCAGACTACTGAATAAAAGAATAAAAAGAACGAATATAGAACAAGCAACATAATTACTTCTCTCTATTTCATCCTATAATTTTTTTCTTTTCTTTACTTCTTGGGACTGTCATGCTGAAATAGACAAGTTTATTGCAATATCTCCCATGTCTTGTGGGCAGAGATAAGACTCTTATCAATTACCTCTTAATGTTCTTAGGTTTGATGAAGATGGAGGGGGAAAAGAAAAAGGATCCGAAAAAAAAAAAAAACTAAAAAATGCATTTAATGTTGAAATTTATAAGGAAATCAAGAAGGACACTCAAAGAATGAAAATCCATTAAAAAACAGAAGCTTAAATGGGAAATGAGTTTCATAGTGTAACATCAATGAAATGTATTTTCTCATGTATGCAGTATACACACACATTTTATATATATATATATATATATATATATAAAATGACGATCTGTTTAGGTGAAACCGTGGTAGCTTTGTCTGGCTCTGTAGATCTAACTATATATATATATATATATATACACACACACACTAGTGTATTTCTTATACATATAATCCTGTAATACTCATAAGATAAATCTATCAAAGCAAATTTGGAAATGGATAGTAGTCTAGTAAATTTAATTTCGGATTTGCAACCAGATAACCAACAAGCAATGCAAATTGATAAAAGAAGGATAGGAAAAGGAAGATGGCATTTTAGGATTGGGCAGTAACTGTGCCTCTTTTCTCTGATGAGGATGCATAAATTCTAAAAGAAACATAGGATCAAACTGGATAATTTTGGTTGAATGGTACAGAATTGTCACCTCTCATAAAATGTACCTACCCCCGTTCCAGTTTATCAACTGAAGGAGGTTTTCTTTAAAAGAACCTAGCACACAGATAAACCACATATAAATAGATAATCCCACATATAATTTTGTGAGGAAACAAAAAACAAAATTGAAAGATGAGGTGCTTAAGGATAGCATGGGCATCACTTAGTAATTAATATCACTGGCCATATATTATAGAAAATAAACCCTATTTCCAGCACAATTACAGACCCACATACATATGGTATTAAAACACACTCAAACTTTATTTTCTACCTAATAACAAACAATAATTAGAAACATGCAAAAAAGATTCCACAATACAACACACACTGTTTAAATAATCAAAGTGCCTATTGGTTAGATATTAACATTACCATGTGAAATATTTGACCAATCAAAGAAAACTAACACTATTTTTCTCAAGCCTAATTTCAGAAAAAGTTTCTCATAAAAACCCATAGATTTTGACTTTCGGGAACAGAGATGCGACTGTCTCCAAGTCATTCGGACACAAGAGACAGTGTGGCTACATAGTTCCCTATACAGTGCATGATAAAAGAAACATGTCAGCGACTTCAGATGAATCATCAACACCAGCAAAAGGAAAGGTCAGTGAATATTCACTGATGCTCAAAGTCTTTTCTCAACTACAGCTTTTTACTGTGGTCCAACTATTCAAAGACTAACTCAACTAAATTGTATTTTTACTAGTTTTTACTTATTGAATTCATGTACATATGTTTGTAAATACAAATGATTTACTTAACAGGCATAACCAGGTTCCTTTTATTTATATTTTATTACTGTTTGTAATTCGGATGTTCAGATTTTTATTATAAAAAACACTGAGGACAGAAATCTTCTACAATCTTTTCTATCATCTCCATATATGTGCATGACTTTGGTGGGCCACATGAAATTAATGGATAAGAATAAGTGACAGCCAAGACAAATGCTAAAACAACTCATGTTGTGAAAATGTTAAAAGCAAATTTCATTAATGACACAAGGTGATACTGGGTTTGAAGCTAATGGATCTGTAGTGGTGGTGGTAGAAGAGAGAGAAAAAATAGCAGCAGTAGTAGTAGTAGTAGTTTTAGTAGTAGTAGTAGTAGTAAGATATTATCTCATAACACTTGAATTTTCAAAAAAATTTTATTCTTTGCTTGTAATATGTTAAGAATTTCTTTAATGTAGATATGTTGTACAAAAAACACTATTTTCTCTATAGGACAAGAAGAGTTGTTGAACAAAGATTGTGAAACCTGTTGCAAATGTAAATAATTCCTGACTGACTTGACTCCAGAACTGTTCTTAACTTACTGGAGTTTGATCAACCATTTTTTACTCAAAATTATTAGAGTAACTTAGAAATGATGTATCTAACTAGATAGACCTATTCTAAAAGAGAAATTTGGTCTAAGCAAGTAGGTTAGTGCATGATAGATAGATATACTTTAGATATTTATTTTCAGTCAGACTAATGTCCTCATCTTTATTGTTGTGATCACAGTGTTTTGGCCATTGCGTTCTCCAGCCTTCTTTATGCATCAGTTGATACCGATAACATTCAGGGAATTTCAAATTTAACCCATCTTGGTTAATTGTTCTATTAATGAAGATGAGATTTCCCTACACATGGACAGCAGAATGATAACAAACCCCAACCCCCAATAATTTAATTAGTTTTATTCAAAAGTCCCTAAAGGTTACTGTTGTGGAGTACACCTCTCGTGACTACATGAACTAGTCCATTACAATAAAGAGCACTAGGACAGTGGTAAGACTAGTGGCCATTTGATGTCAGGCATCACAGCAAGTAGCCAAAGCATTACATATAGAGAATCCTTATACGAGGGACGTTATATAAAGTAAGAGTGTGTTATAACAATAACTATATAATTGTGGCGATATAAAAGTTACCTTGATCAAGACACCTAAAGAAGGCTAAGAGTACAACAATCAAAACATGATAACACCAACAAAGATGAGGACATTAGTTCAACTGTAAATAACATAAATGATAACTCCTTATTCCAGAAATTTAGACTGAGAGTAGAGTTTTATTTAACTGATCAAAGTAAGTTAACATTGGAATGAAAGTTGGATTAGTATTCAGTGCATTCACCAATGACGAATGGAGAGCTTTTCAGTTGTGTATAGTATTTTCAAGGACACATGGCCCAGTGGATAAAAGTGCTGGTTGAATCTAGTGATTTGACCCAAAGAGTTATGAGTTCAAAGATGGCTACAGCAGAGGTGAACCAACACTTGGAGAGTTGAGTTAAAAGGGAGATAACTGATATTGAGATATCTGGAAGAGGCATAGCACATATAACTAAAACAATCTACCATGATGGATGAAATAAAGGGTTCAGTTCAAAATTCCAGTCACCTGAAGAAGGCTGGAATGTACAACAGTTGAAAAGTTGTGAATATGGCAACAAAGATGAGGACAACAGTTCAAATAATGTAAATAATTATAATACCTCATTTCAGAAATATAGACAGATAGCATTTTCAAAATTCACTAAATTGAGATATGGTGACTCATTAAAAAGACAAATTTGATTCTGGGTAAGTGGTCACACTTCTGAATATTAATAATTGTAAAATATAGCAGTTCATCAAGAAGATGACTTTGCAAAAATATTACCAAGTTTACAGTACTTTTGAAAGCACAAAACTTTATTTATAAAATACTGTGTCGGACAAAAGTTACTTTGCCATAATATTTCAACTAGAATTCCAACATTCATTTTTTAAAATTTCATTGCAGTTTTCATTTTACCCAATTTGTTTGCCAGTGATAACAAAGTATACCAGCAGCTGCAAGATGATTACTTTTCAAACAAAGTATTTATGACATTGTAAATTGGCTGTCTTCAAGAATAATGAATTACTTAACAAAACAGAATTTTAAAATCATTGCCAAAGACCATTCCATACAGTCTTAATATACACTTTATTTCATTAAAATATAATAAAATATTATTGCAAAATAAGTTTTGGCTTAGTTTCTGTATTACTTGGTAATATATTCCTAAATTGCAAGGATCTATGGTAAATTTAGCACAAATACTAAATTTTGTTTTAAAAGTACTACAGAAAAATATACAAACACACACACACACACACACACACACACACATATATATATAAGTGTCCATTGAAGTCAATACCCAGAGACAACAGTCTGTTTCATGCTAAACCTTATCGTCAGGCCAATCGTTTCGCATGAAACTGACCGTCACCTCTGGGTGTTGACTTCAGTTTTATATTTACATACACACTATCCCTGATATTGAGCACTTTAACCCATAAATATAGCATACTTTAAAACTATGCGTAAAAATTCAGATATAACCAAAAAGACAAAATGAGAACTTTTCTTAGCTGGAAAATTGTTGTAAAATAATATTTTTATATTTACTTTGATAAAGTCCATCAGAAGATGAAACGTGTCAGCTAAGAAAAGTTTTCCTTTCGTGTGTCTCTCTCTCTCCCTCCCTCTCTAAATATATAAGTGTATACTTATTACACCAAGAGAAATCTACATTAAAATGTACATGAAAGACTCTTCACATGTACTCTCCATCAGAAAGTAAAGTTTTTCTGCAGAGTAATCTTCCTTGAAAAGAATGGCTCCTAGTGATAAGCACCATGACATCAATGTTCCTAACATGATAATTGCAGAATTTATTTGCTTGAGATGCCCAGAAGGCTTAATTCTCTAAAACCTATAAACAACAATGGAGGACTTGAGGCAAGAATTCTTTATAGCTGAATATTTAGATATCGCAAAAATAAAACAAAATTTTTATTAGCAATTCTTAGAGCCCACTTAGAAGACTTTAGTTCAGATGTTTTCAGCATATCTTACTTTGCATGCTAGAAAATTAATGTTAAAATACAGATGCAAAAAAAAAAAAAAAATTTTTAATTTGATGCTTATAAATTGCTTTATATATATATATATATATATATATATATATATATATATATATATATATATATATATATAAAAGGAATACACATATATAAATTATTGGGAAACCTGATATTTTAACTTTGTGTCAGTGAAATTTTATTACTCTTAAAATAAAACAAAAAAAAATTCTTTTGGTCAAGAATAGAATATTAGGATATAACTAATTATTATTTGAAAAAGCTGCAATGCAACATACAACCCAAAAGTTTGGGTAATTTGAACAGGAAACTAAATGTAGTACCAATCTCAATGCTATCTTTTGTGAGATTGCTGCATATGTTCCAAAAGAAACTTGTTTGGACGAGGCAGTAGAAACTAAGCATTAAGCTAAGTAATTTTGTTTCTGCGGTTAAATTCCCCAAACATTTGGATGCACTCCATAGATCTAATTGTATATTTAGTGGAATTGTCTTGCTGAACACAGGTCTTTTGGTAATCAGATTATCTTAAATATTGTAATACATGTCTATCCTTGTGCTGTCAAATTAGATACAACAGGCAATTTTATCCCTTTTAAATGTACTTAAGTGATCACAAATCAAGAATGGTGTGGGCTCTCAGACTATAAGAAAGCTTACAGCTACATTCAAGTTTCAAAAAGATTGACTCGTACAAATATTCTTTTCTGGAGAAAAATCACCTAGGAAATCCTTATTCCAAACACTCCTTTTATTAAATATTCAATAAATTTCCTTCTATGCCTTCATTTAAGATGTGAGCATTGTATCATTACAGAAAATTATAAAATAATTATTAAAAAATTCCAGTCACTCCTTGTATTTAAAACTAAAGTATATGCGAAAAAACAAATACTGTGTGCCTGGCATATCTGTATGAGTTTATTTTCTTGAACAAAGTAACTAATAATAACAAAACAAAAGTCATTGAAACAAAGCAAGTTTAGTCGACCAATGATGACAATTCCAGAACAACGTAACTATAAACAATTTTTTCTATCCTCTGCCAGCCGCTATGATGGAGAAGCATTACCTCGAATCATCGCCAGTGAGACCCGTTGCAAGAGCCACTCCGTTTCGCGAGGCTCATTCCTTAATAGAGATGTAATCGCGCCAATCCTCTGAAGGAACACCATCGAACGAGGGTGAATAACCCCTGAAGTCTCCACTGCCACAGGAGTAAAAAAAAAAATCTATCAGCAAGAGAAGAATATTTAGCTATTTTTTTTATCTCTGCGTCTCGGGCGGCAAACCCCGGCTCAACCGCAGACCTGATCAAATTACCGGCCGAAAATGTATCCGCACAGGTCGCATCCCAAATCAACGACTTACCCATTTTAAAAGGGAAGATGGTAATGCCATCTGGCCACTTTCCATCACCATGGTCGAGGCCTACAGGTTCGATTTGGGAAGGGAACCCAGCTGCATCCAAACCTCTTTTAATGATGTCGTTAATTGCTGCATGCCGTGGAAAGTGGCCGGCACTACGACGACAGGAGAGAGGATGCAAACCAAACTCATCGATGGAGGCTCCACATCTGCATCTGTGACGCTCACATAATTTGAGTCCAAGACGGATTGCGACTCCGACCAGAGTGCACTCATCATCTAAAAGGGTACCAGTAGATGAAGAGGGCACTGCGTTGAGCCAGGCGCTACTACTCGGTTGTGAAGCAGATAGTAGACAGGCGAGGTGATGCTGATCCAGAGAGAGCCTCAAATTAGTAAAATTGGCCTCGCATTTTATTTTATCCCAGGTTTTGTTTTGATGTGTCTAGTGAGATAGAAAGTAATTCTTGGGTCCAGACGCTGCAAGCTTGTTCGAAAGAACTATCCGAGAAACACTGAGACGATCCACTGAGTATCTCATCAATTAATTCGCGACTGGACGAAAGGGAAGAAAGATATGCTGGAAGGGCCAAATCTACCGCTGATCTTGACCAAAGAAAACATACATATATAATTCAATGACATTTAATTATATATAACATTTTTTTATGGACAAATTAATTAAAATTAATTAAACAAATCATGACTGCCCCTTTTTTAAAGACTTGTCAGGTATCAGTCATACTATATGACTGTTGGAGATGCTTAGCTGCTATGTAATAACATCCCTCCTATATGGCAGTGAATTCTGGACAGTTTTCTCAGTGATGATGAGGAAACTTGAGATAACAGAGATATATAAGTATGTAAGCAATAAGGAAGTTTTAAGGAAAATGTAATCAAAAAGACCACTTGCACACTGAGAAACAGAAAAAAAAACACTTGAAATTTTTGGGACACAATAAGGAAGGTGTAGACAAGAGAGTCAGAAGGAAAACAATGAGTAAAATAATTAACAAACTTATGTAAATAGATGGCTGAACAAGGAGTTGGAAGAAGAATAAAAAAAAACACATCTAAAAGCCACAAAGGATGGGAAGTTGTAGAGAGCCATGATCACCCCACTCATCCTGAAGGGATATGGCACATAAAAGAAAATCTAAGCTATTTCAACTCCTCCAATTTTAAATATTAAAATCTAAGCTATTTCAACATGCTGACTGGTTGACTGACTCCAATACAGCAGTCTGTACATTTCCATTATATGCATATCTTGAGAGAGAGAAAGTCTATTTATTTCATGTTGTCCATTAAATGGGTTATAGAAACCCCCTTTTTTTTTGGAGAGGGTGTTTGCTTCTTGGCTGAACTGGTTATATGTTTATCTCTGGTAGGCATCAAATAATCAGAAAATGCAATTTACAACAGCTGATGAAAATTAGTGAAGACACCAGTTCAAATGTTATGTTAAAAAGATGCATTTTACATGATGAAGTATGTCATATCACAACAACAATTCTCAAGAGATCTGGTATCAAATCGTCAGGATAATTTGAAAAGTTAATTTTGGGGAGTCGCTTTGCTGAAAGAGCAAACAGAAGTTATGCAAAGAAAATGCTGACACTGTTAATAAGCAAAGTAAAAATGTAAGCATTTACAGAATACAGAAAACAGTGAATAAGTAGATTTGCTGACAGGTAATAAGGGAGCTAACTCTTCTTTTTCCAATTAACCCTTGACAGAGATAAAAGCTCAAAGGGAAAGTTTATTTCAGCTAAAAAAGGTGTAAAATAAAAAAAATAAAATAAAACCCTATCCACATATCAAAGAAACATCTTTTGCCTTCTTTTGTTTCATATAGTTTTATATGGAGTTGTCAATAAAATTTGGTCTACTCAACAAAAACAATGTTTCTTTTTCTCCTTTCTTCTTGTTGACTTTAAAAGAACTGAGTCGATAATCTCTCATGAAGGCAGCATAAGTGGCAAGGTGCTGGACACCAAGTCAATATAATGACTCCTTCTAGGCATAATATGCAGCTACATTTGGTCAATATCAAGATCAACCAATTTCTAGTTCTTTCCATCAATACAAATAACAATATTCTAAAATGATTTCTTTAATCCATCTAACACAGCCTGTCATTTTGTTAATGCAAAAGGAAAAAAGCAACCTAATTTACAAAACAGTTTCAAATTGTGACTCCTGATCACAATATTTTTTTTAAATCTTGGAAAAGGGATATACATAAGCACTCGAATTCAGCCTTAGTAGCATTAGTATTTTGAATGAAGTCTCATCAATTCATTTATTCTAGTTTTTTTGTCTCCTATGTGGCAAACAATAAAAAATTTCATTTTGCTTTCACATATTGTAAGTAGGATTCCAGACTAGTTGTTGCATCACCTTACCAGCAAACACAGTATTCAGCTAACTAGTATTGGTCGATCCATGCCACTGCAGGGGACTGTGTTGTTTATCATCAGCCATCGATCATTACATATCAATCCAATGTATTGCTCTGTTGATGCTTGCTGATCTGTGCAACTGAGAGCTGTTTCCCGTTCCAGGTTTTTTGCCATTGAGGTTTGCTTCTCTAGGTGACTAAGATTTTTTTCTGGCTCCTACACCATTGATCTGCCAGGAGTTACTCCCACCAGAATAGCTGTCCTGGTCATAGGAACATGAAAGCCACTCTACCATGTTAAGATTGATTGATTTGTCAGTTTAATGGCATATCAACTCCTTGTGGGTCATTTAATGCCAAAATTTAATTTTCTTGGGAGCTTTAAAATAATATATGTTATATGTTATTCTACTTTCACAATTAATACATAGTAGATGATACTCAGTTTTTGTGTGGATATAATTACTAGAGGCGGTGATATGTGTGATTTATGTTGTAGTTGTGCTGAAGATATATTTTGGAATAAAGTTTAATTTCTTTAAGAAATTGTAGAATATTATCTGGATTAATATCATGAAAGAGTTCTTTCATGTTCGTTGGTTGTTTGGTAGTATTTTAAACAGATTTAGTTGAAGTTGCTACAGTTTGTTAGTACATGCATATTGATGGTAATTTTATGATATGTATTGTTAGTCATTTTTTCTATAAAAATTTACAGCTGGTATTTTTACTATAAAAAAGTATTTTTCTACTTTCATAGTATTTTGTTTTTGTTTGGGGGTTCACTATTTTCCCATAGCTGGGACCTTAACAGGCATTACCACCCTGGGTCAGGGGGGGGGGACCTGGGAACAACAGCAATTCAGAGATGGTTCCATGCACCTGAAAACTTCCAATCTCCTAAGCAGAGGCCTTGCTGCCAGATGTAGTTTATCATCATACTCAGGACTGACCATCTCAAGGTACTTTATATATATATATATATATATATATATATATATATATATATATATATATATATAAGAGCAAGAGAGAGAGAACTGTGCAACTAGAGAGCTGTTTCCCCATTCCAGGTTTTTTTTTGTCTTTGAGGTTTGTTTTCTAGGTGAGTAACATTTAATCTGGCTTCTACTTCTTGACTTGTCCATTTCGGAGAGACACAGTTTGTCTGAAAATCAGTTTATCTGGACAGATGTCCACATGCTACTTTGTCAAATGAATGTGTCATCAACAATATGTTTCAGTTGCTCATCAAAATGTGAAAGAAGATGGAATGCTAAGCAGTGGTTTTCTTTGTTGGAAGAAGGATATATGTTTGCTGTCTGGCCATGAGACCAGTGTTTGATTCTCACCATGGTTGTCTTGTCAGGTAGCTGATTTCTTGATAAAATCAACCTGAGGGGGTGAATGATCCCAGCATGCAGGACCTTTGGAAGCCATCAATGGTTGTGCTAGCATGGATTCACGAGTCATCGTGACTGTGGGCATGAATAGTTGCAGTATAAAACAGAAATGAACTGATAGTCGAGCAGGCATCTGTAATAGGGATTTGTTAATGTCCTGCCTGATGGGTGTGCTCAGAAATAAGTAGCCAGCCATTATTTATGATATAATGTGTATTGAGATTTATATGAATTTGTGTCTTCACTCAATGAGAGATTTGCATTTTGGAGAGCATCTCTCATATTGTTATAAATACCAAACTCATTTTAAACATCATTTCTTTAATCTAGTGATCTTGCTTCTCACTACTACCTTGTGCCAGATTATGCTTAGTAAATACCTGTCACTAGTTTTAACATAGATTTTCTTGGTGGGCTTACAGCCATATAATGTTGAAATACTATTTCTTGTATGATCACCAAAGTTAAGCAATGTTGAGTCTGGTCAGTACCTAGATGGGTAACCACTTGGGAATACCAGATCCTGTAAGCTTGGATGTGTGGGTGATGTAATGGATAAAGACTTGGAACTGTTAGAGAGTAGAGTTCTAATTCCAGTTGAGTTTGTTATATTCAAGTGAATACAACATGCAAATACTCTTGAGAAATGTACGAATGCACCTCTCAGCCATGGGCTAATTAGTAAGACTTGTATCACTATAACATTATCTCAAAAATCCTTACAATCTAGAAATATTCTCTGGCTTTAAATAACCTGCAAAAGGGTTGATAAACCATAGAAATCAAATCAATAAAAAAAAAAAGGACCTTCTTAGTGGTTGAAATTGAACTGCATTTACCCAGGAGATTAACTGTCAATGGCACTATGCAGAGTTTTGATTGGTAATACATCAATATCATATTCATAGACTTTTTTAAATTTCAAACTTTTCAGGAAATTTTAATCTCGAATTTCATCCTGCTTTAGTAGAAAGAGAAAGTGCTTCATTGCATATTTACTGTTGACTTCTAACCTCCAAAATTGTTGGTTTCTTTAAAAAAAAAAATCTGATAGATTTAATTATTAATGCAAGCAAGGTGGGTTCTTCCTACGCAGCCAATTAGAATTGCACAAGTTCCTTATTCCCTAAGCGTGAGTACATTTACATACTGTAACGTCTGTAATATTGATATTTATCTAAGCCTTTTAGATTCTAAATTTGTTCAGCTTTTATTTAAGAAAAAAAAACAAAAACAAAAAAAAAACAATTATTTATTTACCTCTGTTAATGTTTCTACACAGTTTTCTATGTACTCTTCGTCGTCTGTTTACACTAAAATCCATTCACCTGTTTATATCAATACTTATTTCCCTATACATCTACCGACCAACCTACTTGGTTGTAGATGCATATGTATACTTGCATAAGTAATATTCATTCTGTAAAAAGTAACTCTGTCAAGAGAACATAGACTTCAGAGCATATAATAAACCTACAGAGGTTAGGAGAAAAAAAGGGTTCTTTGCTTTTGAACTTCAAGCTCAGAAAAAAAAATAATGATAATAAAAAAGAAAATTAATGCTTTTTCTTTGCAAATTGAAAAGAAAAAAAGCAAAATGTACCTTTCCTACAGTAAGCAAACATACACTTAAAGGAGAAGTCTGTTTTCTGTTTCTTTTTTTTTTTATATATGTTTTTCTTTCTCTTTGAAAAATTCTAAAAGCAATGGAGTGGAAAGTCAACAAAAGAAATTTGTTTTTTAAATTTCTTTTCTCTTATATTTTCATTTATTTAACAACAAATACCAAAAGTAAAAATCATAGAAATGCTATATTTTGCCGTATTTCATGCTAATTGCTAGATATTCTCCTTAACACTCATGTCAAGGTTGGTTCAATCCAAAAATCACTGCTGACTACCACCGATTCTTGAGACTAACGAAATACTCACACATTAGAGCAAGTGTCTGAGTAGGGAGTTCAATCCTCTCACAGTTCTCCACACTTTCAGCCTTGTGCCACATCTAAGCTACACTCAGAAAATCATTTGATCACTTTGATGTGGTGTAATGATTGGCAAGCTTGTCTCACTAGAGCAATTATGACAGTAATGAGTTCGATTCTCACTGGGTGCTTCACACTTTCAACCTTATGCCATATCTAAGCTATGCTTAGTAAATCAAGTGCACTTCAAGGATGTTTAACAAGTTTGTCGCACTCAATTACAGCTGAGTAGTGAGTTTGATCCTCACTGTGTGCCACATATTTTTGGCCTTTTGCCACATCTAAGCTACGCTTAGAAAATCACCATACTAATTACAAATATGCTATTTGCCTTGGAACAAATATCAAAGTGTACTCAGCTTGACTGACTTCCCAAAATCTGACCCCATATGTTTTTTTTGAAAAGGTTTCTTGTTTGGGTTGAGAACCTTTCAGCCCCCAATTGGATACAGTATTAGTATTATTAATATAATATTTAACCTTATTATACCTAGGCTTTGTGTATAATTTTTTTTAAATTAATGTACTAGAACAACTGCGTACAGATTTGAAATTGGTGTCTAGATACGGTGGAGTCATGGATAGCAGCACGGTTTGAGGGATTGGAGAGGCGAGTTCGAATTCCAGTCAAATCCATTACATTCACTTATGTGCTGATACCCTTGGGAAAGGCATGAATCCACTTCTCCCCCCAGCTATGGGTAAATAGCAGGACAGGCAGAGTTCTATTGCCTTGGATGGCAACTGGTCTACCGCAGAAAGAAATGGCAACCTACTGTGCGAAAAAAATCTACCTTGTCAGTCATGTATCAAAAGATACATGATCGCCTAAGCGTATATCACGCATGGCACTTTAATAAAAAAATAAAAGTCTGCAGGTTATTTTAGCAGATCATCTCTTTTCAGGGTTGCAGATAAGTTTTATCTTTTGTTTTTTTTTGTCCAGGGAAATTTCTATAGAATAAAGGAAAATATTAGAATTCGGACATAGATATATTTTGCCGTTATTTTAATGTTGAGTAACAACACACTGTAATAACATTCTGCAACAGGATGATGCTATTTGCACAATTCATATGAAAATGTCCACAATATTTTGATTGATTCTGCTTCATCAACTTTTATTTTGTACTTCTCTCCTACCCAGGAAACTGCATTTTTCTCTATAGTATTTACATTGATTTATATGTCAATGTCACTAGAGTAAAAATTAGTTAAAAAGAAGAGAGAGAGAAAAAAAGATTCTATTGACTTGGTCCTTCTGTGGTAAAAGTCTCTTTATTTTCAGATGAATGAGTAACATGATTGAAAATCAGAACCAAGGGGCCACTGATGACACATCACTTTTAATAGGAAAGTAATATTAGCTGTGCTAATAGATTCTGGGTGGATGTCTTCCCTGCTCTTGAATGTGGATAGCAGAACACATTTGGCTTTGGTGATCAGGCTGAGTGGACAAGTTAAAAAGAACAAAACAAAAACTGATAAACATGACCTGACAAACTGAAAAGGACCAAGAAAAACTTTCCAAAACCGATTGCAATGTTAGAAAATGTAAATAGTGTGGAGGAGCAAACTTTTATACAATGCCTAAATATACAGATAGAGAAAAAAAAACACAATGGTTAAATTCATAGATGGGGAGAATATCGACTCTTGTAACAAAGCACCATACAAATACGAGAAGAGTTGATTTATATATTAACATTTATTATAGATAAATAGAAAAAGTAGAAGACTGAAATATTAAAATGAAAGAAAAAAAAGGACATATACTTAATGTGACACACACAGATATATGAAAAATGCTGCTAAAAATTATTGGGGAAAGAATGCACAAATTATGCAGCACTCATTTCAATTAACTGTATTACTTAAAATGATTACTTTGTTACTTATGTAAATGTAAAAGCAGTCTTAACTGGTAATAATATGAAAGACAGATGGCTATACAAAGGGACTGTCAATTATTTACAGTTAATTTGTTTAAATAACACACCGACTATTGTTTGTGTCATTTGGCAATAATTATAAGTAAAATGATGCACTAAAATAAACAAACAAGTAATTGTTTTAAGTTCTCTGAAAATCAGTGTAAAAATACAGTTGCTTTTTAAGAGAGGAACTTACATTTTTCTTTTAAAAAATATGACATATATATATATATTCTGTTTATACATTATTTTTATAGGTACAAATATTTAACTAAATGCTCTGCTTATAAACAGAATTTAAATATTTAACCCTAGAACACTAACCATCAATTAAAGTTACACCACTACTAACCATGGGTATATCATACCCGATTTTGAAAATATCAAAAAAAAAAAAAAAAAAATTAAATATAAATCTTTATTTGAAATATTTTACATGCAGGCACTTCAAACTTTGTACTTTGAGTTAACATTAATAGGAACTGAAAAAATTATTTAGGTAAGAAAATCAGGTACTCAAAATTGTAATTAAAAATAGGAAAATTTGCACTTGGTACTATGTAGCCATGGTTAGTGTTCTAGGGTTAATAAACTTAAATGTTTGTATTTATAAAAATAACAAACAGAAAAATATATTTAAATAATTGTCAGACTTAGTTTATTACATACACACATATATACATATACACACACATTATATATATCTATATATATCTATATATAAATATATATCTATATATATATATATATATATATATATATATATATCTATATATATCTATATATATCTATATATATATATATATATATATCAGAGAAACATAAACCAAATAGACTTCTGATTCACACAGTTAAGACATAAATAGAATGATAGTCGTTTACTGTTTTTTTTTAAAGGTGCTAAAAACAAATCAGTTCTCAGAAGGGTTAGCCATTATTGCAATTATTTTAAAGAGAAAATGCACAAAGCAATATTTACTGTTTATGCATCTACATGGAAACACACTGCTTTTACATAAGAATGACAAAACCAGTATAACAGCTGGTTTGTGTGTGCATGCACGTATCTCACTGACTGACAGAAAATAAAATTGCAACACCCTGAAGGATGATGCCAGTTTAGACCTGAATACAGTATGCACATGAGCAGTTGATATTCTGATAAAGTCTTCAGTCTTTGGCCATCTTGGGGCATATCAGTGCATTGTCTGTGTCCAAGCTTTAGATGGCGATACATGATACAATAAGGTTCAGCATGGCGACAGGTGTCATGTCCTACAGATGCACATGTGCTTCTTTTGTTTAATTAAAACCATTCAAGAATCGAGAACCTTTGAATGGCTGAATGATTATTTAAGAGAATTGCTGTGTATATTGGGCATAGTGTATCAATAGTGCATTGATGCTTGCAACAGATGAATATTTTTAGACAAGGTTCTGGACGGCCACATAGTAGAAACACATTGCAAAGACAATAAAGGCAGACCACACAACACCCACTTTACAGATCAGAACGAATGTGAATCCAGCAGTGTCAACATAAACTGTTAACAATCTACTATTAACAGTAGATCTACAGTTTTGCATGTCACTAGACAGACTACTAATTATATCACAACACCATTATGCGCATCTACAGTGATGTTGCAAGAGGATCACCCCAGGGATCAAATGGGGCTCTGTCATATTTAGTGATGAGAGCACACTTGCCCTCATGCAAGTGATGATGATGTATATGATGTCGACCTAGGCTGCGATATCTTCTATAGTGTACTTACTCACAACATACAAGCCCAACCCCCATGGTATGGGGTGTCATAAGTTATAACTCTCATTCACTTTTGTTATCTGCAGAGGAACAATTGGACAATGCCAAGTACGTTCATAACATTGTTCAATCCATTTCATTGTTGTTTCTGCCTACATGATGGCCAGGTTACTTAACATGCTTTGCAAGAGGTATGATAACATTCTTGATCGACACAATCACTTGATCCATCCCATATTGAACATGCAGACAATATAACGGATTAATACCTGACTTGGATAGTAAGACCACTTAAAATTCTTGTTGCATTCTATCAACATGTGCAAGATGGGGTTAAAATTAAGCATTGCAGGATGATTGGCTATTATCTGTACAGTCATCTGCATGTGAGAGTAAACAACTGTATCAATGCTGAAAGATGATATAGCGAATTAATATAGGGCCTGAATACTGTTAATGCATTTTGAAACATATATATATATATATATATATATATATATATATTTTACATACAGACAAAACAACTTACTACAAAGATGCATTCTTTTTTCCTTTTTTTTTTTATTGTTCCCAAAAACAATTTGAATAACCAGAAAATAGAATTGTTCATAACCATTTTTGGTTCTCACCAGTTGAGATGCAGCTGCATCGAACCAAGAATGCATCTATGTAGTAAGTTGTTTTTGTCCGTTTGTAAAAATTATAAAAAAAAATAATTATTGTTCCACTCTTGGTATTGAGCACTCTTTTGAATTAATGCTGTGAATAGAATTTATATTATTTTCATTACATTCAGATAGATAGACAGAGAGTGTCATAATTTACTATAATACAGCTATATTAGCTATATCTTGAGTAAATTTAAACATATTCAAAGCTGTTGCAATTTTACAGTGTGTGTGTATTTTATATATATATATATATATATATACACATGTATGTATATATATATATATATATATATATATATGAATAAAATGAGATAAACTGGAAAACTATTTAATGATAACAAGCTTTGCCTCCATATGTTAGGTGCATGTCTTCAGGCCAGAATGAAAGATAAAACTGTGTTTTTCATATGAAAACAATTTTAATATAAAAATATAATATATAAAATAATTATATATACATATAATTAAAAAATATGTTTTAGTAAAAAACACACAGTCTTACCTTCTGATCTGAAATCATGTACCTAACGCATGAAGGTGAAACAAGTCACTTAATCCCTTTTCCACATTGTCTCATTTTTATACTGATTGACTAGTCTGGGTTTATTTTGATATTCAAACAAATATCACCTAAAGATGGCTGAAATGTGAATATGACAATAAAGATGAGAATAACAATCTGAATAATGTTTGTTCAGATTATATATATATATATATATATAAACACATACATACATACATACATACATACAGAGGTATATATTTCATATATTTGTTTACTAGTGCTGTGAAGCACTGTGAAATTGTTCTACATATCATGTCATTACACAATACATGCCTATTTAAATTTGAATTGTAATATTCTAAAAAAAAAAAAAAAAAAGCAACATATAGTTAAAAAATACCATTGTTTATGATGCTAATGACATTTAGTTTTTGATAATGACCAAGACAAGAAAGTTGAAAGTACAAAAATAAAAACTTGAACTTTGGACAATTTATCCATTATTTTGATCTGCGTGTGCAATAACTTATTTGAAAATAGGAAAAAGAAGAGAAAACAATTAACACAGACAGACAATGTCATTTGAATTTAATACATGTATGTGGGTGGGTGGGTGGTATGTGGGTGTGCACATGTAAATGCACAGTTTGAGTATTTAAATATATATGGGTTGATGAAGGAAATTAAATTGAGAATGCAGTGTGATGATGAAAATGAACAATTAAAACATTTACAATAATTGCAAGTTATTGGTTTCAATATGACGATATTATGTCCCTTGTGAATTATGCTCTTTAAATCTTTCCACTGTGCTTTCATTTTGTATTAAATCAGGTGCTAGGGACTAATTATTCATATGCTTAACAGTTTATAAAAAATGACCAAGTAAATAACAAGAGGGAAGAGTAAAGTGCAAATACCATGGTTCAGCCATGCAAGCTGAATAGGATATGAAGGTTTGGTTTGGTTTATGGCATATCAAAACCTCAATGGCTTATTTAATGCCAACAGTTTTTATTGCTAGTAATATTTTTTTCCAAAAATGTATTGCTGGTAATAATATTTTTTACAAAAAAAGTATTTCTGTTACTGAAACTTATTTTTACACTTTCATACTGTTTTGACCCCAATTTGGGGGTTAACTATTTGCCCATAGCTGGGACCCTGACAGGTGCTACGTTCACAGGTCAGGGTGGACCAGGGAACACTAGCAATTAAGAGGTGGTTCCACACTCCTCAAAGTCTCCTGATCAGAGGCGTTGCTGCTGGATGCAGTTTATCGTCTTACCCGGATGCAGATGTAGTTTATCATCATCATACCCAAGATGGTAGGACGTGAAGGGAATGGCTTTGACTGGATGATGTGTTATAGATTGACCCAATAAAAAGCAGGCTTAAACATATAGGAATAAATATTGAACAGTTGTGGTTTAAAGGATGATTGGAAATAAAATTCAAACATTGCCCTGAAAATATGAAACTGCTTAAGTGCAGAATGCTATTTGCCTGTCAATGCAGTGAATAAACAGGGATAGAATGAAGATGAATTCACAGTTAATGCTATACACACAAACAATATGCAAACATAAGAAGTCTTTGATGTGTGTGTTTAGTGAGAGGGATAAAGAGAGGAGAATAGAGAAGGACTTCAACTTACTCTATATCAGTGATCTGCAGAAATGACTACTTTCCCAAATCAGCTCTCTGCTCACTTGCTTCCTGTTCCAGCATCAGAAGTTTAAATGTGTAGCAGAAACGAAATTCGGACAGAGCAGAAAATTGCTACTGGTAACAGTACCCACCCCTGTCAGTCAAAGAGATGATGTTTTGTGCGCTATCTCTGCAGAAACATAGCAAATGGCTGGCCTGCCAGAACAAGAGCTGGTGCAAACCCTGGAACATCAGATTATGAAGAGAGAACCTGCCTACCAGCTTCGCCACAACATAGTTGGGACAGTGAGTTGAGCAATGTTACCTATGCCTATGATTCCTTTGCTAGCCAACTGGTATAGTTTTAGGCTCCATAAAAGCAGGAGCATTTTCTGGGACTATACAGCTTGGCTGTGTGCCATGTTGACTGCACAACAAGATTGCCATGTGTTACCAAGGATTTTCGTTTGTGTTATCCAACATTGTTTTAGATTTGTTCATCCTTGTTTGTGTTTCCAGTGTCTCAGCTGTGTTCATCCCGTACATGTGGTTTTCTCATATGGAAGTCTTGATCCATGCACTACTCGTCTTGACCCAGTGTTTGATTCTGGTCCTGCCGAGTTTTCAGATAACCAATTAATAACAAGAAAATGCCTACAGCCTTGATTTTTAGAACACCTCTTTCAATACACCATTGTTTTAAGTCTAACACAGTAAAATCAATATGAACAGTGACATCATCAAGTCAGGAACAGATTCCTGTAGGAAAGAAAGAAATCTTTCAATACGGAGAGAGTGAAATCAAGTTATTTCTCAAGCAGATACCAATACACTACAAGATTATTTTTGCTTATTGTGGATTTCAAATGTGAAATAAAGTTAAGGCACAGTCATACCTCCTCAATAAATGAAAAAAGAAAAATTGTGCCAAAGGCATTAATCTAAACTTTTCTGGAACTGCTTGCAAACAAAATAATTATTGCTTGAAATCAATGTTTAAAAAATCCGTAAATGAAAACTGCACATATTTCAGATAAATTATATAAAACACTCGACACTATGTCTGTTTGATGAAACATTTTCCTTAAGATGACATTTATTTCTGGATTGGAATATGAATTTTTGGTTACAATATTCAGAATTCTCCAATGCTCAATGATTCACGGTTTGTGGGCATACTACATTTTAAAGTTGCACAAGTGTACTGACCAATAAAGTATAGGAAGTTAATGTAATTACAATCTTTCAAGTGGCGGGGGCGGGGGGCATGCTCGGCTTGAAACCCAGCATTCAAAATCCTTTTTGTAATAAATGTGAAGTCATGTAAAATACATTTAGACACTAACCGTTCTAAGCAAACCTAATTGGGAAACAATAGGTCGCAGTCCAATACGTACAATGAATGAATCAAAGATTAAACAAATTTCAACAACAATTAAAAAAGCATAAAAATTGAAATAAACTGAATATTTTTTCCTTGGAGCCTTTAAGAACATATCCTATTAGCGGCAATCAAATTGAATGCAACGATTTCATTTAATTCTACTTGAAGTATGCAGTGTTTTAAAGATGATAATGTGTTTACTTCAAAGACCAGAAACCTTACCTGATCCAATTAAGAAAATTTGGAATACTGAGCACTTGTGATTGCATTAAGATTTAAATGAAAAAAATATTTCAATTAACATCAACTCATTCAAAGAAAAGGTTGTCAAGAGTATTTTCAATCCAAGAAAGTACAGTAAATTATTCTCATTGAAATGTATAATGATCAAGCAAGCTCTTTTCAAATCCTTCCATTGCCAGATGTCTTCTGTGAGAGATACATTGGGTTTATTGAAGACTTTCAGTAAAGGACTCCTGTGTAAATACAGATGAAAAAAAGTGGCTGTGGTTGCAATTTTCTTTTTTTTAATGGTATAAAATATTATAATGACATAGAATAAATATCATAAGTCATTTTCTTCTTTGTATCAACCCATAATTTTATAATACAAACAATTTCTGAGAAGAGGAAATTTGTGTATATGGACTTGTACAAGAAAGAGTGACTACATGTGAACCATTTTCATTTGTGTGCTCTCATATATATATGTATGTATGTGTGTATGTATGCCTACAAAATATCACTAAAAAAGAATGATATATATATAAAAAAAATGCCCCAAACTTAATAAAGAAAAGTTTATTGTCAAAATCCTTGTATAGAAAGATCAAATGATTTTTTTTTTTATGAAAAATTATTTTTTTTTTTTTTTTTACTTCTTTTTAGAATCTTGGAAATTTTGGTTAAAAATTTGTTTTTTCTGGCCTCAGTGCAGAATGTTAAATTTCTATAGGAAACTGCAGATATTTTTTTGTGGTGAAAAACATTGATTTGAAAATTCAAGAAAAAAAAGAAATCAAATAATTTTCAAATTTTAATGAAACTTTCAGGACTTATTCACAGATGAATTATTTTTCAAACCTTTTATTGAAGTTTCAAGAAATTCTTTTTGTATCATTTAATGTTTATATTTGTTATAAGTACAAGTTCTTAGAAAATTTAGGTCATCAAATTATTTTGGCCAAACAGGACCCCCAGTTTTTAAAAAAATCTGGACTCAATTGTAAAACAGAAAATGCAATAAAATTAATAATTTTTTCTTTTTAATTAGAGAAGCTTTTAATTTGTTAAATAAATAAAATATATTATGGAAACTACTGTCTTAAGAAAAAGATTTTTTCTATGAATAATAGATTTTTACAAGAACTGTTTAAAATTTTAATCAGAATAATTTACAAACTCTAAAAATTCAATATTGGTCAAGAGATATTATTAAATCTGTATTTACTAATCATAAATGGAAAAGGTTTACTTAATGTATTTTATATATATATATATATATATATATATATATGTGTATATATATATATATATGTGTATATATATATATATATATATATATGTGTATATTAAAGAGAGATGATGGCAAGATCAAGTTTGCTTGAGCATGAAGATGATAGACACTATATATATATATATATATATATATATATATATATGTATATATATATATGTATGTATGTATGTATGTATGTATGTGAATAAAATAAATGCGAATGTCAGTGTGACACACTTCTTCAACTTTACTCCAAGAGGCCATATCATACCATTTTGGAATCAGGCTAACTCTATGAGCAAATTAAAAAAATTCCAGGCCAGATGCAGACCTGCAATCCTGAAATTTTGGATTCCCAAGTTTTCATTACTGTGATTGTTTTGCCGATATTTTTATGGGATATTTTTTTTTTTAATTGAATTTTTTTGTACGATAATTTTTATAACTTGGAAATAAAATTGGGAATAATTGAAATCAATTGTGAAATCCAGAGAAAGTCACCCATTAAATAAATATAATTGCTTGTACAGAAAGAAAGGACCACCATAAATCAAATTGCCTTTAAATTAAGTGTCGGCATAAGAATTATGGTTGAATTTTTAAAAGGTAAGCTTAAATATTAATGCAATATTTAAATGCAGAGATCAATTTTGAATTCTTCGGTAGTTTATTGTTTCCTATCACATCTACTCCTCCCTACCTATGGTGATGAAGGCCCAATTAAGAGCCCTCCACAGGACCTAGCTTAAATGCTACCTGATAAAGCGGCTTTTAAGCTAGCATATATATATATATATATTTGAATGTGATGAGACAGAAAATAATATAAATTCTATTGTTCACAGCATTAATTCAAGAGGAGGGCTCAATGCCAAGAGTAGAGCAATAATTGTTCATTATAATTTTTGCATGCAGACAAAAACAACTTGCTCACTACAAAGATTCATTCTTGTTTTGATGCTGCTGCATTTCAACTGGTGAGAAACAAAAATGGATAACCATTTTTAGTTCTCACCAGCATAGATAAAGCCACATTGAAACAAGAATGCATCTTTGTAGTGAGCAAGTTGTTTTTGTTCGTATATTATATATATAAAAATAATATATATATATAAATAATATATATACATATATATATATATATATATATATATATATATATATATAAATAATATATATACATATATATATATATAAATAATATATATACATATATATATATATAAATAATATATATACATATATATATATATATATAAATAATATATATACATATATATATATATATATAAATAATATATATACATATATATATATAAATAATATATATACATATATATATATATATATAAATAATATATATACATATATATATATATATATAAATAATATATATACATATATATATATATATATAAATAATATATATACATATATATATATATATATAAATAATATATATACATATATATATATATATATAAATAATATATATACATATATATATATATATATAAATAATATATATACATATATATATATACATATATATAAATAATATATATACATATATATATATATATATATATAATATATATACATATATATATATATATAAATAATATATATACATATATATATATATATATAAATAATATATATACATATATATATATATATATAAATAATATATATACATATATATATATATATATATAAATAATATATATACATATATATATATATATATAAATAATATATATACATATATATATATATATATAAATAATATATATACATATATATATATATATATAAATAATATATATACATATATATATATATATATAAATAATATATATACATATATATATATATATAAATAATATATATACATATATATATATATATAAATAATATATATACATATATATATATATATATAAATAATATATATACATATATATATATATATATAAATAATATATATACATATATATATATATATATAAATAATATATATACATATATATATATATATAAATAATATATATACATATATATATATATATAAATAATATATATACATATATATATATAAATAAATAATATATATACATATATATATATATATATAAATAAATAATATATATACATATATATATATATAAATAATATATATATACATATATATAAATAATATATATACATATATATATATATATATAAATAATATATATACATATATATATATATTATATATATATCTATATATATATATAATATTATATATATATCTATATATATATATAATATATCTATATATATATATATAATATTATATAATATTATATATATAATATTATATATATATATATATATATAATATTATATATATATATATATATATATATATAATATTATATATATATATATATATATTATATATATATATATAATATTATATATATATATATAATATTATATATATATATATAATATTATATATATATATATAATATTATATATATATATATAATATATATATATATATATATAATATTATATATATATATAATATTATATATATATATAATATTATATATATATATATATATAATATATATATATATATAATATTATATATATATATATAATATTATATATATATATATAATATATATATATATATATATAATATTATATATATATATAATATTATATATATATATATATATAATATTATATATATATATATATAATATTATATATATATATATATAATATTATATATATATATATATAATATTATATATATATATATATATAATATTATATATATATATAATATTATATATATATATAATATTATATATATATATATAATATTATATATATATATATATAATATTATATATATATATATAATATTATATATATATATAATATTATATATATATATAATATTATATATATATATAATATTATATATATATATATATAATATATATATATATATATATAATATTATATATATATATATATAATATATATATATATATATATAATATTATATATATATATATATATATAATATTATATATATAATATTATATATATATATATATATATATATAATATTATATATATATATATATATATAATATTATATATATATATTATAAGTGTTTTTTTAGAAATGTGAAAAATTCAACCTCAGCGTCGTGACTGCGGGCCCCAAAATTATTCTTACAGTTAACAATATCACATTTCTAAAAAAACACTTCTTTCGGTTTGCACTATCTTTCGATGTCTCATTATTACCCGAATTTAAAAAACTTACCTAATTTCCTACCTGATGATGGTCGTATGAAACGATTGAAAGCTGAGCTAGTAGCAAAAATAAGACCTGATAAAACCGGAATTTATAAACAAGGATCATACCATTCATTAACGGATTCGAGGTTGATTGTATTTTATTATTAAATATTGTTTGCAAGAGTGATTCTTGCCATATAATTAACTTCATTATCTGTTTTTCGTATGAATGATTTATATATATATATATATATATATATATATATATGATGTATGTAAAAAGCTAATTATGTTTGCATACTACTAACTTCCCATCCTGGGGGAATAAACAAAATGACAGGAGAGCTCCATAAAATTTACTCTAAACTATTTGATTAATTTCTCTTACTAATGAAATGATGGAAAATTTCAAGATGTGAATGATTCCCATCACATTATGCACATGTCAGTTACAATCCATTCACACTGACTGCATTTCATTTGCTTTGTCATGTTGATTACTTGTACAATAGTTTTTCTCAAGACAAGCAAAGTTTGTAGAAAGACTTCTTTTTTTTTTATATTTTTTATGCAATTTTAAATATAACTTGAAAAAAGACAGACATACTGTCAAAATATTGTTGAATATTGTTAAACATTGTTTTTTCTTTTTCTTAAATCTCACTCTTCAGTAAGTGTGGTAAAATATTGCAAGAGTTAACATCAATCATTTTGTTTAATAATAACAATAATAAAGTAGTGGCATTGGTGATGACCAATGTGGTCACTATTCTTTGGGACTTTACCATTCATACTGACAGATTTATAAAAGCTAAAAACAGACAAAGTGATTAAAAAACTACAAACAAATGTTTTCTTATAGATATGATAGTGCCATAAGATAATATATCTGTTAAAGAATATGAGAATACAAGTAAATATAAAGATCTTGAAATTTAAATTAAAAATAATGTGAAGTCTTAAAACTACTAATGACTCAAAAACCAAACTGATGATGTTCTCTCATGAATGTTCCATGCCTTGAGCCCTTATTGGGAGTTAATCTCAGCTCAGGCCTCAAGTGGAACTCATACATAGGATACTGGAAAAATGATCGGATCCCTGTACCGCTCCTGCAAGTACCTGAGTCCCCCTGCTACCCTCTACTGTTACAAGAGCCAGATCAGTCCAAAAATGGAGTACTGCTGCTGTATATGGACAGAAGCTGCTAAATTATTTTCCACCCTACAACCAGACAAAATATTACAAGCCTCTCACTGCTCTATTGCTATTTTCATGGAAAGTGTTCAGACGAACTTCATTCCTAAGTTTCACTAGTTTGAACCTTCACAGCTAAGATTCACCATACCATGCACATTGTAGTGTACCACCATCATTCCCTTTGGATTCCATTGGTGAGATGTAAGTTCCACTTGAGCAGATTCTTCCCATGAACTGCTGTTTTATGGAACCAACTCTCAAGAGAATGTTTCCAGTATCGCTACAATTTTAACCTGTTCAAACTGTTATCTTCCCCACATATCTGCATAACTATGCCTCTTACTCTGTAACCTTCTACTTCTTGGGCCTTTTACAGGATATGCATCATTATGAAAAAAAAATAATACCTATATTATACACAGATTACTGAGTATGATAAAAAAAGTACAGACAAGGACATTAGCCTTTAACACTCTGCATTATTCACTGATTTCCTTTCCACTGCATTGTTTTTCAAGGCTCTTCTAATGCACTACTTAATTTCAGTCATGGTCATTTTCTGTTGCCATAGCAGGATATAACAACACTACTGCAAAATCCAAACATGCTATTATTCATTCATCTGAGAGAAAAAAAAAAAATTCATTGCTTCAGTTGGAAGAAGGGCCTGTAATGTAACTGATCCTGATCATTCATTTTCTCACTGATGTGATGTGGTTTCCCTCTGTTTTTTTCTATAAATGTTTTCATGGTAATTGTTCTGATAAACTTTCATCCTTGGTGCTTCAGCTGCATGACTTTAAACATGCTACTGGATTGACAAAGAGGTCGCACTGTTGAACTAGCTACATGAAACTGTATGTTCTATTCTAATAGTTTTTTTTCTCTCACTTCAGGCAAGAAATCAAAGTACCACAGGTACTGTGATTTCTTGCTTCCTTGAAAACCTACAATCTTAAAAATTTTAAATGCCAATCACCATATTCTGTGTTCCTGTCCCCTTTCTTTTATTGTTCTTTTTCTTTACTTTTCCTGGCTAACGTCTTTTCATTTTATTTCGCTCCCAGTAACCCCATGCTTGGAGTGAAATGATTACAGAAAAAAAATCTCAATATCCTGATATGGATATCAGAGTGTGTCATGTAAACAATATAAATTTCATACTAGGCAAGACTATAGAAAAATGTGACCTTTTGAAACTACAAACAAAAGAAAAAGGAATTAGCCATGATTGAATAACAGAAAAATATTGCAGACAATAGGATTGGGGCCAACACTGCATTAAACCAAGAGAAATACAATTTTAATAATAAAAGCTGGATGGACTGAATGTTCTACTTTGCACGTAGGACTTTTTCTTTCCAAAAACCAAGAACTACTTTCACTGTCTGCTGACTAAGTGTCTCTAAAGTTCCTGTACTTTTGCCCCCTCTCACCAATTCAATTTTCCCAAATTCTGAAACAAACCACATATTCAACTGAGTGTTATTAAAAAAAGAAAAAAAAAGGAACATTTACTTTCTTTGCAGTTTGTATTCTGGTGCCCAATAACCAGCAGCACTCAATAACAAAACACATACAATGAAAAGGATCACAGTTTATATATATGTTGATATAATAACAGTAAAAGAAAACAAACAATAAAACATTGTTTATTATAAAAAAGCTGATAAGAAATGTGTTATATATATATATATATATATATATATATATATATACTGGACTCTCTTGTTGTTTTCAACATATGAGGGTCATACAACTCATTTCTTAGAACCAAAAGCCAGACTATCTGAACATATTATTTGATTATAGTGGTAAAGGTAATGAACTTGATTGGAATTTGAACTCAGCTCTCCAATTCTTCAATCTGAGCTGCTATCCATTTCTTCACTGTACCTCCTTATATATATATATATATATATATATATATATATATATATATATATATATATGTGTGTGTGTGTGTGTGCACACACATGCTTATATACCGAGTGTAACAGCCAAATTGTCCAGTTGTTAGATTAAACTTTGAACCATTGTATTTTAGAAATGATTAAAGAAATCTTACTGGAATTCTCCGAGGTTTTATAATACTGTTGGACTCTGCGCAATAAGAATGTAGAACTACTTTCCAAGCTTAACAGAAGAATCATGATGAAATAAGTCATAAATGAAAATGATATGTGTATAGTTAATTAATCATAGCTAAGGATAGGAAGCTCATGAAGTATTGAAATAAAGTTCAAATATGTATATATTACTCTAGGATCATTTTCCAACTTCTTCAAGATGATCTTTGCTCTCTAACCTTATGTCCTGGATTAACAAGATGCCTCAAAGGTTTCATGTACAATTTCATTTTCAAATCTTTTTCACTGCTCTTTGGACCGTCATAGCTGAGACTCCTCTCTCGCATGCCGAACGTCTTATGGATTGAGGTGGATCTTTTCTAATTGATCTCTTTAGGTCTAAGTTGAAATGATAATCCTTCTTCCTGCTGTAACCTTCCAACCCACTTTTCCTCTCTACTGTTCCCTCATTTTTAAACTTATTCATCATTCTCTTGATGGTTCTTGAATAGACTTCAAAGATGGAAGCCAGAGTATGAATGTTGGTGCCATTACTGAAGGCCTGAATGATCTTTTTCCTCTCTGCATTGCTCAGTGAGGCTGACACAAAACAATTTTAACCTGTTCTGTTTTCTAGCTGAATAACTCAAATGGTTTTTCAGTGATTCTTATGAGAAATGGTACCAAGATGGGTAAATATCTTATTTGAAAGCCTAGAAAAAACAAACTCAATTAGTTTAGTGGTTTTTTTTTAGATATTAAACATTTTGTGGAATGGCCAATTATGCTGTTACAGGATTTGGGCAATTTTGCTATTACACCCGGTATATATGCAGGCAGATATGTGTCCACACATACACACTATCTTCCTGACGCTTACCATTCAAAACTACTCAACAGAAGAATATACTTTTATCCCAAACAGCTGAAATTAGTAAATCATTAAGGATAATTTCATTGAGAGAAGGAGAAAACCCATTATCATCCAGATGCGGTAAAAAAATTTGTAGCGACCTCTTAAAAGACAGAATGTGGAAATAACAGAAAACAATTGTAGAATGTTTAATGATAAAAAAATGAACCAATAAATGATAAACAAAAAAACAACTGTCTGAAAAAGGACTTTCTTGGTTGAGTAAAAAAAAAAAAAAAAAAAATGAATGTTGGCAGTGATAGTTGGAGAAAGAAGTAATATTCTCTTCTGAAAATCTCCGAGAAAGAAATAATATTGAAAGAAAGGTACTTTAAAAGCAACAAAGAAAAACCCTAATGAACATCACAGAAATGCAAAAGAGGAAAAAGTAGAGGCAATGAAGATCTCCCTGACTATCTGAGAGGAGTCTAACATTTCTATTAGATGTTCACACACAACTTTTACTACTTTGGCCAAATAGATATTTCTTTTCTTCTATATTTTTTCATCAGGTGAAACTTGGCTGAATCATAAACAGGTGCGAAAATGAAATCACAAAACCAAATTTCAATTTACAGTAGCTGACATCACTTCGGAAGGATATGAACACAAACATCCTTGCTCTGTTATCTTAGAGTGAGTAATTTGTTTTTTTTTACTATTGTAAGAGAGTCATGTACTGCCTCCTCTATAGTCCAGAAAACTTTGGTATGACACATTATATATGGAGGGAGAGACAGAGAGAAAGGTGAACATTTCCTTTTTAGTTTGATACCAAATTAACAGATAGAGAATGCTGCTGCAGAGTGAGGAAATTGAAAGAAGCTGCATATATAAGCTTATCACATATGTCAAGTCAGAATGGATTTCAGGAAGATGAAGTTTTCTTGGTCCCCAGCAAGAGAATTGGAGAGCATTTCCCTATATAAAATCAAATCTCCTTAAGCTACAGAAATTGCTGAGAATGCTGTTGTCTAAGTAATGTTTGGAAGAAATAAGTTCTTTTTTTTATGTCTTTCTTTATTCAAAAGGGTTTGGTATGTTACAAGTTCAGAAATACAAGATAGTTCACACGAGCAGTTGGATTTCAAACTTGACTTCATCTCCCAAAGTATAAAAGGTATAAGATCTTTTAGAGGGTGATGAGGGTCTTAGACCAACATCTTTTCCTTAAGTGCCATGTCTGTTCAAGATTTAGATGATCATTGATTACAACAGCCTCTTTTTTTCATTTTAATATGTGTAAATTGGAAACTGCTATAATTGTTATTGGGAAAGATAATGGAGTAGTTTTCTTTTCTATTCTTCAGAGTTCCCGAATTTTTAATTGTCTTATTCCTTGACATGTTTGCCAATAATGTATTCTGTGGTTGTTAGAACAGCATAAACTGAAGTGAAACTACTAAATCAGGGCTAGCAGAACATTTGTAAAAAGAAAGTGGAGCATACTAATTTCCCTGGAAAGGTCAGAATAATACAAATCGATTGAGTGATTCATTTTCTACGGTTTAACAAACCTTTGCACATTATTTAAAGTTAGAAATTATTTTTAGATTGCAATAATTTTTTTTTTTTTTTAGATAATAATGGTTTAGTGATACAGTTGTTACTAATTGACTCATATCTGGTGGGGGAGAAGGGGATTCATACCTTTCTCAAGAGTATTTGCACATATAATGAACCAAAGTGGAATTGGAACTCAGTTCTCTGATTAGCAATTCTGAGCCATTATCCATTGCACCATCCATATATCCACGATTACAGCATGTGGTATTCCCATGTGGTCAGCCATCTATGTACTAACCACATTCGATGTTGCTTAACTTGGTGGTCATATGTGAACTGGTGTTTCAATGCTACATGGACATAAGCCTAGAATAATACATAATCTCAATTGAGAGTCAGTAGAGTGAAAAAGGTAGTGTGTCTCAATATCATATGAAAACTAGTGATCAAAGAAATTAATTTTAACAAGCTATGATAGCTTATATAACAAAAGAGCTCAATTAACATAGGCATCATCATTTGTATCATTAAATAAGAATTATTTTTATTTCTTCTTGTATTATTTCATCATCATCATCATCTATTTTTTTCTTCTTAACATCCACTTTTATTAATGCCCTTCCTCTTTTGCTATTGCCCTCTTTTCACATTATACTCATAAAAGACATTTTTTGCCCTTTCTTGTAGATTCATTTCTTTTTTTTTAAAGTATTTTCCATTTTGGTTTTTCTTCTCTTTCCCTTTCTGCGATCATGTTTCCTCCTTTTATTTTTGTTTTCAATTTACTGCCTTTTATTCCTCCATATTTTGGGTTCCTCTGATCTTCCATCATTCCTTGTTTGATTTCTTTCCTCCATTATCATCTTTCATTCCCATCTCCACCATTAGACTTCTCGTTTCCTTTTTCTTTCTCCTCTTCTTACTATACACTCTCACCCTCCCTCTCTTCTACACTGTCCGCAATGTTGTCTTTTTTTAAAATTTGAATTTTGTTTTATTCTATTTTTCTTCTCTTTTTTTTTTTTTCAATGACAACTTCTCAGGTCAGCTAGGCAAATTTCTTCTGGCATTGTTCCGGCAGCATGAAAAAAAATTGATGAAAAAAAAAAAAAAAAAAATAAAGTAATTTCAACTTCTTCAGATTTTCAAGTAAAAATTGTTTTTAATGTAATCAACTGGTGACAAGATTTGGTTGAGTCGAGGTGAAGATGAGGGAGGAGTTGCAATACACAACATCATTCAATCAAAAGACAATGAGAAAAGAGAGAAAGAAGGAAGGCAAGTTTTCACCCCCACCCCAATATCCTCATTCTAAAATTGGTCGGGTCTGAATCCCCAAAATAAGGAAACAGACTTTCAGATGTTGAGTAGTGGATTTGATGCTATTCACTTTATGGAATTTTCTCTGCAACAGAGGGAACTAAGTGTTTTCTGCATAGAAAATGAAGTTAAACTCAAGTGGGTGGGAAACAGTTCTGGAATTTATTGTCATAATACATTCATTCATTAAAATTGGAGTGTTTCTTTCAAAGATCAATCATATTGACTAATGTTTTCTTATCGGGCCATTTCACATGCACACTCAGAGTCAAACAAAACAAATCAATTGACCAATATCTGCAAATTGATCAGTCTCTTTTAGAACTACAATTTTGCACAATTCTTTATCTATTTAATCTGTTTTCTTTCTTCTTTTGAAATCCAAGCTAAACCCTAGAGAAGGTCAAATATGTACCTTGTTTTCAATTTTGGTTGCACACATGGACAATTTTTATTTTTTCTAATTTTATGCTGGAAATATTTATTTCTAAGTCATTGGCTTTTTATTGCTCTTACATTTTTTTTTTAATTTTTGAATTTCCAATTTGGGATCTTTCCTGTTAATTCACCCCAAATAATGTAAAGTTACTTATTGCAAATATTAATTAATCCCAAGAAATTATAAATTTTAAATCAAAGTTTGTTTTTTTATTAAATTTTTATCACTCTTTTGAATTTATAAATTTTAAATCAAAGTTTGTTTTTTTATTAAATTTTTATCACTCTTTTGAATTTATAAATTTTAAATCAAAGTTTGTTTTTTTATTAAATTTTTATCACTCTTTTGAATTTATAAATTTTAAATCAAAATTTCTTTAGCTAACCTCGCAACAACTCCAACCCTCAAAATGAAAAATTACCAAAATTCTAGGAGTTATTCACATTTCATAAATGCAGATGGTACTTACAAGGAATTTTTTACATAAAAAAAAAAAAAAAAAAAAATGTTTTTGACTTGTTTATCAGTGTGAACATGAATGAGACCCCACACTTAAAAATAATGCACCCGAGTCACCCACATTTGGAGTGATCGCAAAAGTCAACCCAACTAATGTGCAACGGAAGGGCCTTGCTCTGGGAGAATTTGGTGCATTTTTTTAGTAAATATAAATTCTTAATATTTGGGGGTGAATTAACAGAAAAGATCACCAATTTGAAACATAATGAAAGAATATTTACATTCTATAAGAACCCAAAGATTCAAACACCCTCCCCCATTTTTTTTTTTTTTTTTTTTTTTTTTTACATATGAAAAACAAAAATTCTTAGAATTTTTTATTTTAAAAATATTAACCCCTTTTTTTCAAGATAATGAGTTAAAAAAACAAAATAGATTTCTTTTTAAACGAGTAGTGTACTTGAAGCTATGTGTGTAGGGTTTCGAAACTGTACAATAAATATTTGAAAATATTGGTATTTACCAAATTTTTTCTTCATGGAAGAATCCCCTTTGTCAATTTGGTCACTATCATCACTGCTAATTTTCATCCAACTCAAAATCAGTCTTATTTCTGGAAATCAACCAGATCTTTAATGGCAAGAATACATGAACGACATTTTGAAAATAAATATTTTCTGAGACATTTGTACAAAACCTAACTTACAAAAAATTGGAGTGCATTTTTGTTAAAAGAATATTTTAAGTGATGGAAGATAATGTTTCTTGTTTTTTCAAGAGAGCTTTAGGATTCTTATTTTCTCAACCTTACACTTTTTGAAAACCACCATCTGTCAATTTTTTTCTTGATCCAGGAAAGATGGGTAATGTATACAAGTGAGAATCTGTCTGAAATCAACCCTGATGTGGAATAGATAAGTGGCCTTTTAGTTTGCATAGCTTTTCTGAACATGTTTTTGTTGTGCGCTGCAGCATTGAGTTTTTATATGACCATGATGTGAAATGAATCAAATTTGTACCAGTTTTAAAGACAGCAAATGTCTGTAGGAAAAGATGACTTTAATTAAATATATAAAAATAAAAACTGTCAGAGATAGTGTGTGTGTGTGAGCGTGTGTGAAAACAACAAAATTAAAAGCCCAACAGATATAAGGAGGAATAATTAAGAGAACAAATATATAGTCACTTGATTTACTGTTTCAATTTCAAGGAAAACTACTAATTTTTGATTAAGCAAACTGCAGGCAATGGTGGTCTGATGCAAAGAAATGTAAAGAAAAACTTTCTTCTGTACAAAGCAAGAATAAAAAAATAACCAAAATAAGAACCAGTAATTAAAGACTGATTATAAAATTAAGAACTGAGACCCAAAACAGTAAATACAATTATTTATAAATAATTTATATACTGGACGTTAAAAAAGAAAGAGGAAGTTGGCTAAGATTCATAAAGAAATGTATTTATCTTCATAGGCAGAGTCATTTAACGAAACAAGAAGGAGGGAATCAAAAGAGGAGGTTGGTGGGTGTTGGTTACAATTCTTGGGAGAATGACTGCAAAACACTTACTCCTCCCCAATTTATAGGTAGAAGCACACAAATACATGCTGGGATTTCTTCCTAGCCAATAAAACAGGCTGATTCTTGGTTTTACATGACTCTGTGCCAGGTGGTCTTGCCTTGCCATCAGACACTACATTTGCTTGCCCAAACTTGCTCGTGTGTCAACCCCAATTCCTAGTTTGTGATACCATATTACTGTTGCTTTGCCTTATTACTGTTAATTTGCTTTGCATATATTGTTTACTTGCTTTATATTATTTTTTCCCCTTTGTTATTGCACACTTTGTCAATTCTGTTTGTTGGACAGTTCTGTTACTTATTTTGCATTTAATCATGGCCACTCACTCCACAGTGGCGACAAGGAATATTAATAATACTTTATGAATCCAGCAGTTACAATTCTTAAGGATTAAACAGCATAAAATTAATCTCCAGAAAGAACTTAATTTGTATTTGTTTGCTTGAAAAATAAATACCATATATATACTCAAGTATAGGGCAAGTTTTTATGATCATTTTTTTATGCAAAAAAATAAGTGGTGTGAGGGGAACACAGTATATATATATTTTTTTAATCATTTCACTCCAAGCAAGGTGGGAATACCACTAATATGTGGGAGGTGAGGTTACTGGGAGTGAAAGTGAGAGAAAAGACTGAGCATAGTGAGGATTGAGGAAAGCACAAAAGATGAACGTGACACAAGAAGATAGAAGATGGCGACTGACATTGTATTTAAATTATTGAAGATTGTAGTTATCAAGAAAGCAAGTAAACAGAAATTTTTTTTGAAGAGATTAAAAATCATGCATTTTTGGTAACCAGTTGCCCTGGTAAAGAAGCTACTGTAGTCAGGTGTGAACAACAAAATACAGATTTCACAAGAAAAAAAAAAAAAAGAATCGGGTCACACTATACATGAAGTAGCCTTATACAGTTGCACATGTGCTAAAACACATTGATTTCATGAAGCACTGCTAAATGCAAATGTTGCAGAAGGAAAATTGCATTCTCAGAGAGATGCCAAAATCTAAATACTTTCCACATAATTTTAATTTTTTTTTTCTTTTTAAAGGGGAAATAATAATGGTTTTAGTGATACAAGTCTTACTAATTAATCTATAGGGAAGCGGCAGATTCATAACTTTCCTGAGATTATTTGCACATAAATGAATATAACAGACCCATTCGGAATTGGAACTCGGCCATCTGATTAACAATTCTGAGCCATTATTCATTACGCCACACACACATCCAAACTTACAGCATTCCTAAGCAGTCACCTATCTAAGCAATGACCAGACTCAACATTGCTTAACTTTGGTGATCATATAGGAACTGGTGTTTCAACATGATGTGGCTGATAGCTCTCATTCGTGGAAGAATCAAGGGGTTTAACATAGACACAAAGTATTTACCTATACAGTTTCATGATGGAATTCTTACACACTCATAGTGAACACACTACACAAAAATGGTGGGAATTAAATACAGGATGTGTTTCCAGCCTTTATGTGCAACAGAAGAATGTTGTCCAACATCACCAGGTAATTCACAATCTTGCAACCTAAGTCCAGCATGCACCAAAATAAAAGTGGAATTTTCCACCAACTACTACTTTTTTTATAATTCTAACAGAGTTGAATAAATAAATATACTGACAAAATAGGTAATATTTTTGTTAGATTTCTTTTTGTTTTTCATATGAAGTTATTTTTAAGTATGGATGCCTAGAAGCATCAGTAGTTACATACTTTTAATGCATCATTTGCCTCTTGGGAAACAAGGATGCTATTCTTTAGACAACACTTCAAATTTACATTTCTTTTTTTGGTAAAAACAAAAAGAAATACCGTATTTGCCAGTCCATTGGATACATCCAGATTTTGGTATGGAGTATTTAGAAGAAAAAATTGCACACATCACAATAAAAAAAAAAAAAATCAAAATTATAATCTTACCTTTATGTGAGAAATTATGAAGAAACACTTACAGTATTAGCACAAATTATACTACTGGTACATTTTTTAATATAAGTGAGGTAAGGTTTAATTACCCAGACATTTTTTGGAGAAGAAAATTTTTAGTACATTTCATTATGCATTTATTGAAAATTGTTTTAGTTGTTTTTCAGGAAGCAACATCTATACTTACAGTAAATTCATAATAGCTACAAAGAAATTTACTGGTATCGGTGAACACTAGTACATATGGTATTAGTCAAAAACCCCAGAAGTTGGTTTTCTTGGTGGTAAATGAAGTCCCATACCATGTATACAGAAATGCAAATTCCAATACCTGTATATCAACAAAACATGCATAAAGCAAGCATACCAGTCAAAGTAACTATTTCTGTAAAATCTGGCATTTCTGTAAAACAAGCAGCAAAATATTGTGCAATTCCATAAATTTCTTTCCTGGGTGAATTTTCCAGGGATATTTTTATTGATATTATGTTTGTTCACTTCCAGGAATCCTAGTTTCAGAGCTAAGCTTTCAGCGAGCATCAATTCCTGAGGAACCCCACCTTTTTTTTCATGGTCTTCATGCCCCTCTCATACATAATACTGCTGTAGTGGACCCAGTGTAATTTTCTGGTGCGTTTTTAAATAAAAAAAATCCATGTCCAATAGGCCAGCAAATATGATACTTGTCTAAGCCTTATGAACATTTTCCCTATGATAATTGTTTAAAAACTGTTTAAAACTTTGTGGATATATTGTATTTTTTCAAATTATTATTTTAAACTAGATCCCCAGTACTAAAGAGGAAAGCTGATCAGAATAATTACCATGAAAGTATTTATGGAAAAGGTACAGGGAAACTATGTTAAGACAATGAGAAAGTCACTGAAACCAAGATGTCAGGTCAAGACTGATAACATAGCAGATTCTTTTTGGGGATTTTGTCAAGAATCTTTAGATATATAGCAGAAGTACCAGACCAGATACGGAAGCAATGCTTGATGCACAAGCAAATATAGCAAAGTAGTTTTACAGTCCTTGAAAATGGGAAAAGAGAATGAAAAATATAAACTGGCAAAGGGTTTCCTGACAATAACAAAGGAAAAACAATGTTGATGTGGTTCATGAAATAAAGATGATAAAACCAAGGTTAAGCTCTTCTTTTAGTCAGCAACAGGGGTTAAAGGGCAAACTATCTAGATTTTTCAAAATGGGAAAGCAATATTGGTGAAATAGTGAAGGCAATGAAAAACAAAAAAATGGCTATATATATATATATATATATATATATATATACTTTAAATATAATTTATTCATTATCTTCAACAATAATTTGAATTCAATCTCATTTTTACTCATTATTGTTTAATTATAATTATAAAAAGTCCCATGTCTTGAATAAAAGGGGACATTGGAAAATCTGAGATAGGGTTAAGATTAGTCTAGAATTCAGTTTATTTCAATGAAAGAATGCTATGTAAACATAGCAGATTGTGCTATTAGAGTTAAAGCAATTTTCTTCTCTATTAGGATTTTTAATGTAAATCTAACTTAAGTGTTTTTCATTTGTTATTCTTTTCCTCACATTCAAATGTTCTTTTCTTAGCCATATCTTTTAAATTATTTTTAAAATACAGAGGAAAGTTGGCACATTGCATTTATTTTGAATTGATATTAAATGAATGAATTATAACTTGAATGAGGTTTTGGAGTTTATATCAAATTAGTTTTGTATCATTTTCTTAGAAGTGAAATTATTCCACAAAAATAAACAGCGAGATTGGAATATTTTTTTAAATTAATAAGCCAGTGGGGGGCATGATTATTATAAACCTGAGAGTACTTATTTACCAATTTATTTATATTTATTAAGTGAATTTTATTTTTTATTTTCAAATGTCCAAAAAAAAAGAAAAAAAAAAAAACCTAACAAATTATGCAGCACTTAACTGCGTTACTTAGAATGATTATTTCACTACTTATGTAAAAAATAGTTGTCAATGAGATAAGTAATAGTTGGCTATTAAAAGACCCTGTTGATTATTTACAGCTAATTTATTTAGATAATGCACTGACTATTGTTTGTGTCATGTGGTAATAGTTTTAAGTAAGATGATGCACTACAATAAGTAACCCAGTAATCATTTTAAGTTCTCTGGACACAAAAAAAAAAGTGTCAAAATAATGATAATAAAAAAAGTCAGGTGTGCTACCAGTACAACATGGCTGCATAATTAAAAAGTTAACAGAAAAAAAATTCTAACAGAAAAATACAAAAAAATCCTAAAAAAATAGTTTAAATCCAGTACTTTTCTGTTGCCTAAAGTGTGTTGCCAGGATATAAATGTCAGTATCCAGTAATCCTTAATTTAAATGGAAATTTGGTGGCTAAAACAACCCTTAAGAAGATGGTAAGAGAGCTGGGGTTTCTGGCAGACTATCAAACAACTGAGGATGCTTTACAGTCAAATGATGCTACTTTGATTTGGGAGGCAATAACACAAGATAGCATTCGCATAAATTGCATATTTCTAACATCACTTCAGCAATTATCAGCAGGAATTGTTGCTAATGATGATTGTTGAATATAAGCAACAAGTCTGGGAAGCTGTGTGTGTATTAGCAAGAGTATTTACTCTTCAACAAACAAAATTAATTTTGAAAACTCTCAAAGTACTATGACTGCAAAAAGAAAAGCAGTTTGTTCCACTGATATAGTCCTACACTCTTATAAATAAATTTATTATTTTCCTTGTTGGATAAGTAATCAATCAAGTTGATTTACAATCTGCATTTGGACAAGAGAATTTCCACAGCAGTTCAAGCAAAAATGGCACTTTTCTTGGCAACAATGAAGCAAAAGCAATTTTCATTGATACAGAATGGATTAGGCAAAGTGATAAGAACAGAAAACATAAGTGAGTTCATTTTTTTCTTCAAAAGAATTTAAACAAAACATTAATTCCTACAGTTAACGGCAAGAGAGTAAACACTGTTTCCACATGGTTTTAGATATTTTATGTATTGTGACAAAAAACTTTTACAAAATTAAAAGTAAAAAATTCAAAGATATATTTCATTCAGTGTTTCAAGTTGTCAGATATTAATTAGGTCACAGCTGTTTTCAGCATATTTTATACATCATTCAGAAAATAGCAAAGCACAGTAGATGATGAGATTGAATGAACAAGGCAGATTACCTTTAGATTAGAGAGTATCCTGTAAAAGTTATAACTGCAGACATCAGACAGAAAAGATGATTCCACTTTCCTTAAAAAGAATCCAGCTATTCACAGAAATTGTTGAAGCATTTTTTTAAATCATTAGTGATGTGCTTCAGAGACAATATGATCATTGAAAAACAATGAAACTAAGAAAGATAACTGACTTGATAGAAATATACTAAAGACAGACAACAGAAGGAATTAATGGTAGGTGTTTTAAGATAAATACTAAAGAAATTAAAAGGAAAAATATTAGCAAAGCAAATAAAATGTTTGGTACTAATGGAGTAAATGGAAAGAAGGAAATAGTTTGGTTTTCTCCATTTACCGATGTCCACTAATAACATTAATATATTTGTGATAATCCCAAAGAAAGTAATTCAGATAATGAGTTGCACATGAAGACATTTTATATACAACATGGATGTACCAAATTATAAATCACAGAGAAAGGTACAGCCTTATTATAAGTCTTAGGCTTCTACTTGGGATGCATGGGAAATGCACTGTCCTCTGTGGCTAACTAAACAGTAATTGACTATGGTGTTCTACCTTCACAGTGAGCTAAGCAACAACTAGCTATTCTCACAAATGAACTGACACATATACCTCAAGATCCCCTTAAGAAAACAGCAAATTCTTTCTGTCAAAAAGGAGATAATCATCTTCTGCATCCCTACAGTTCACTTAAAAGAATGTCATGTTTTAATTAGAAAATTTTCAAATATACAAGGTCTGTCTGAAAAGTAATGGAACTGGGTGTGAGCTATGGGTGAAAGAGGGATAAATGGATTGTGTTTTCATCTAACATGATATATTGAGAGTGTATAACCGTAATCTTCGTATTTGCTTTGCTGTGTGAGAAGGGATGAGAGTTGTGACAGGAAAGATTGTGATTGCTTCACCACAACAATGCACCTGCTCACAATGCCTCAAGCATTTGTCAGTTCCTGGCCAAGAAGAACATTGGTGTACTGAAACAATCTCCGTATTCACCTGATCTTACTGTGTGTCATTTTCTTGTCTTTACCCCAAGCGGGCCCATTTTGAAGAGGGCTATAATAACGGAGCTGAGGAGTATCCAAGAAGAATCCTTCTAGCAGTGTATAATAAACTTGGCAGAGAAGGATAGAAAAGTGCATTAGACTTCAGGAGGGTTACGTTGAAGGTGAAACCTTGTAGTTTGTTTGGAACTGAAATAAATTCCTTATGACACCAGTCCCATTAATTTTCTTTCACAGCTCTTATTTACAAGGAAATATTGTAAGTAGAAATATTATACATGGTCTGAAATATACAGAAAATATACAATTTCATGGAATTATAGGACATTTTGCTACTACTATTACTACTAATAATAATAAAAGATGGAAAGAATTATGAACTTAGTATTAAACAAGTGCTGTCTCTTATTTAAATTTTTTTCAGTAGCTAAATTATTTTATGGCGGCTTATTGATATTTTTGTGCCTAAATGAAAACTACTGAAATATCTTATACTGTCTTCAACGTAAAACTGCACACAAACTCACATATGCACATGATGTTGATTGGGATTTTTTTCGACCTTCCAGCAATGTTGATCTATATTATCGAAATATTTTTTTCCAGATGACATTTTCTTTATCAAATATTTTAATGGAAACAACTTTTTCCTGTACTTCAGCTATAAATAAATCATTCCTTTTTTTCCCATTAATAATTTGATTCCTTTTTAGACTTTATCATTTTTTTCTGCTTTGTAGTGAAAATCTGAATTTTGTCATTTCTTCTTTTTTAAATTAAGAAAAAAAGTATTTTCACAAAATATTTTATTTTGTTGTAATTACTTGTGATGAAAAAAATAAAATAGAAATATCTGAGATTTTTTTTTTTTTTACCTTTTGCAAGTATGAAAAATTTTATGTTGGACTAGAGTTCCAACTAAAAGAATTTTTTTTGTTTTTGCCATCAATAAAAGAGAAAATACATTATTTTTAATACTTTAGATATTTAATACGATTGATGAAAATTTTTTTTTTTTTTTATGATGACAGATCCAGAACAATTCTAGGTATATATGATGAAGAAGATACATCAAAATAAATACGGTCTTAAAAGCAACACTAGAAGATTAACATATGACTGGGAAAAAAAGAAAAATATTATCACTCTTTTGGTTTTCATAATCATTGTTTTCTTGAGGGATTACCCCCACTTGGTTTGCCAAGATGCTGTTAGGCAGCACAGTGTAGGAACTATCAAAACAGGGGACTTCGTGTTTCTTCCTCTTTCCCTCTAGTATGCAACAGTGACAACACCAACACAGGGCTTGTTCCCAGCTTGGGAATATCTTTCCCCATAGGTGATAGAACTCTATGACAGACGCATGTGTATCCTACAAACATACAGGCATACACACATTTCCAAATAGCTACATTTTAATGTCTTCTTGCTATTCAGCTACATTTGCATGCATACAAGTAGATTTTATTTCTTGTTAAACAAGAAAATATTACCTTGTTAGAATTTATTCCATTTCCTTTCATCTGTAGTAGGATTAGGTAGTAGTAACACCATATGGAAATATACACTTTCCTTTTCACTAAGAAAGTGACAAAGAAAACCCTCTCTCTCTCTCTCTCTATTACAAATACTTCCTTTCCTTCCTTCTATTGTTCCTATCCTCGGTAACTGACAGAGTCCGGATATAGCTTATTTGGGTCAGTGAATGTAATAAAAAAAAAAAATCAAAAAAAATCAACCAATGACAACACGTCCCACCAAAAACCAAACGAAAAACACGGCTGTGTCAGGTCCAATAAAAAGAAGAAAAAAAACCATGTGCGCAGCAGAAGAAGTGGGAAATTGGTTCGATGTAGCAGTTCAAGACACAAGGGTTGGAGATTCATTGGAGGTGAGTTCGACCGGACGTGCAACTCCGGAAGAAAAAGAAGAATGGGTGAATTCAACAAATTAATTTCTGTCAGTCAAAAACACAACGACTCTGTACGAACTCTCAAATCACAAAAAGAACTAAAACGATAGTCACCCACTTTTTAGCCACTGTAACCAAATGGGGTCAACAATAAAATGGTACTACAGTAAATTTGGCCTTTACTTAAGCCCAACTTTCATCTCTATAAGTAACGATGACCCGTCATTTACAAGTGTAAATTTTGTTGTTTTAATTCAACTAGAACCACATACCGCATCTGGTTGTTGCCTTCACGATGTGATATGATAATCAAATACGCACATACTGGTGAGAAATGACAGGATTTGAACACGCTAGTACTAAAAACATTAACTGTGCACCATTTTGGCAATTTTCCATGGCGCCAATGAAGAGAAAATTAATAACGGAACTTTGTACACCAATTTCTCGACCAACTGAACCACGTGGATACAAAAATTAATACTCCCAACAAATTTGTGATAAACCAGACGTAAAGTGCACAACCACAGATTGCAAAACAGAACCCTAAATTAATAATAGCCATTATTAACTACTACTACTTCTTTAACCCTTTTGGTTTGGTCAGCAGCGAGCTTTTAATCTCTACTGCTACTTTATCCCTTTCCTTCTTTCACTCAGTCACGCGTGACTTTTCGCTCTCTTCTTTTCAACCGCCGCTATCCCCACATTAACGGACCGTCATTTTTAATTCGACCGCCGGCAGACATCAAAATTCAAACTCTCTCTTTCATTGTCAAACTTAAAAAATCAAATTCCCGACTCCAACAAAAATGACAGGAGCTTCAAGAACCCCCACCCCCCGAAAAACCTAAAATATGCTGGAAACGCAACATTTTATCTGTAAACAAAGATGAACAACAAGCTAAAATACGTGCAATGCTTTCTACATGAAACGAGTCACTCTAATTATTTAAACTAGTAGAGTGACACATTTCCACGTGCCTGTCGCATTTTCATCGTTGAAAATGAAATGTTAGAGTTTACTACTGTAACATTTCATTTTCAACAATGAAAAACGCGACAGGCACGTGGAAATGTCCGTCAAACACACCAGTTCATCACAAAAACGACTTGACTGACCACGTGGGAACTTTTCATCAAAGAATAAATATATAAACTTTCTTCTCGCGAGACTGGAGCTACGATTGCAAAAACGTTACTACTTTCACAGACGCAGAAAACAAGGGATATTTTGAGCCACAGCACGTTGAAACACCGAAGTTAAGCAACGTCGAGTCTGGTACACTCCCAAATAGGTGACCACCTGGGAATACCAGTAGTGTAAAGTAAACTTAGATGTGCGGGTGGATAATGTCTCGGAATTGTTAATCAGAGAGCCGAGTTCTAATTCTCGCCACGTTCTTTATATTCAGTTACGCGCAATGACTCGGTAAGATTGATTTAACGACACCGGAGACAATTTAAAGTACGAATTTAAAATATTGTCTTCAAGTTGCAATTTTAAATTCTTTCGTCAAAGCCAAAAGAGAAGTCCATAAAAATGCAGTAAAATATCAAATTGGCAGAGAGAAACATTTCTCAAAAGATCTTTAAATAAAACTTTAAAAAAAAATAAAAATAAACATCAACGGTTTCTGATGCAAAAATGAATAATTTTTTTTTTTTCGAGAAGAGCGTTTTATTGTTAATCTCAATTTAAATATTTAGGATTTATATACGCGGTTATTACATTTTGAAAGCTATCACTCCACTGAAGTAAACAATAAAAAGTCAAGATCGAAATCTTTCTATTTTTGTAGAAAAAGAAAAAAAGTTTGGCGGAGAGAAAGCAATTGTAAATAACAGGAGAAACATTCTATGGTGATGTCTGGAGAGAGCATCTAACAAGGCGAGACTAAAAACGAGAAAGTTGAAACTGACATCTCTCGCCTTTCTCAGTCAAAACAGCGGAAATCGAGCACAGTAGCGGCATTTCAATGCAGTTCTTAATTTAGTAAAAGCCAAGACAGCGATATTTTGGAAGCTTTCACTTTACTAAACAAAACACAAGTTTCCAGTTTTGTCAAAAGTCCGAGAAACCCGGGTTAGCGGAATTTAAATCTTTGCAAAAGTTGGGAGCATCTTCTTCTATATAGTGATTAAATTTATAAAGAGAAGGCAATTTGAAAGAAAGATTTAGGCAAAATAAAAGACTCTGGTTTGAGATTTTACAGAGGGGAGACGTACTGAGATCAATAACGGATACACGCGAACAATTTTAAAGATAACTTTGTTTCCAAAAAGAGCTGCAACCAGATCCGTTGGTGCCCAGCTGCGACTGCCGGTTAGTTTTCTTTACAATGTTCACGTTATACACATACACACATACACACAAATCAGGACATTCTTTTAGGTCTGACAATATATGTGCTGAGTAGTGAGAAAGAGGCTTGACCAAAAGTAGGTAACATTGACATGTTGGATATTTAGAATTAGCTTTAGTAGCGATTAGACACAAAGTTTAAGAATCAGGTACACTGACACAGAATGAACTCTAAAGTGAAATAGAGAAAAGTTCTTTGATAAAAAAAAAGACATTGAGGAATTAGCGCGAAGGCGGGGTGGTGATCGCTGCTGAAGAAAGATGATCGGGGCTGACAAAATAGTGGGCATATATTTTTAAATATAAGCAGTAAAACTGTCATGTTACTTACATTCACGTAGGATTGTTATTTATTTTTGATGAATAAATTTCAGCGGCACATTGACATCGAGGTAACCCTCCCCCTGTTTTATTACCAACTCTTTGCATCATCAGTCATTATTAGTAAGGAAAACAACTGGAGAAAATTCTCATAAAAATTATTTAAATATTCGATATAGAACAAGAAACATTTTCTACTCGAAAAGTTATGTTTTAACTTGTACTCACCAGGAAACTCGATGTGGAGGGGAAAAGCGATGGAATTCAAACGGTTGTGTGACGGTCGGTCAAGGTAAGAAACGGAATCTGTTTCTCCTTGTCGACCAGTTTTTATGTTTGCTGTTGTAATAAATCCTATCTGATTGGATGGATGAGACTACAATACATTTAAATGAGACGCGTCTGGAAAGCTACAAAAGAAATCCCTTTCACCCTCCAGATAATTTCTGTTATACTGAGTTACGATATTAGATATTGTTACTATTACAAGGACAGACGTTGTTTGTAAGCAACGAGGCAATTCGTTGCAATCTCAAAACTATTATTACTCGGGGATGCTGTGAAGTTCTGCTACAACAGGCAAGAGTTCTATCTTTTTTTTTGTACAACGCTTTCGAGTTGCCTAGCTGTCCGAATCCCCCCCCCCCTTCCCCAATCCGTCGGTATAAAGAAATCCGACAGTTAGTCAAAACTCAAACAAAAGTCTGTACTTCCGGACCCAGGGATTAAGCTGAAAATTGGTATGCTAGTGGATTAAAACGTTGGTTAGTGAACTTGGTAGTGGCATAATAATTGTGAGTTAACGGGATGAGCAATAACTGAGCCGTAATAAATAAAAACAAGACTAGATGTCTCTAGACAATAGACATTGACACCGGAACGAGAACAATCTACTACATTTAGGTTATTGTTAAATAAAGGACTCACTTCCAAATTCTCTGTAGGTTACTTGGATTGGCAGATACCCGAAGGGTACAATGGTTGGAGCATTGCGATAATGAGGACATTAGTTTGACTGTAAATAATTTCAGTGGAATTAGTTCAGTTCTCCAGAAGGAGTGGATATAAGAAAATGCGTGGCTTAGCAGCGGCATCTTACATGCATTTATCCAAATAAATACATAGTAATATGCCTCCTGAACAAAAAACAAATTAATAACAATAATCGTGTTTGCATAGCATTTTGACTTTTTATACTGTCTTACTATCAAGCATGTTCATCTTGGTTACTCAACGTTTCGGCTGTTTTACACTAGAGTTCTTCAGGTACTCAATGACTTCTTGGAATTTAGAACCTGGCCAATTATTCAAGCCATGTATGTAGATGTCCACACTTCGCTTCCCATGCTTAGAGCAGGTAACTTGTGTCACTTGAACTTATCTCGTTTATTTGCCTTTATGTCGCCTGCCTGTTTCTTACACCAAACCAGAGTATATATTTCTTCACTGTCCTATGTATGGCTACCAAGAAGCTTTACTGCTTTTTAACCAACGCGTCAATCCACTAGGCTATATGCCAGTGATATAAATTTGGAGACTTATTACTAACGTATGTACTCGGGTGGCGGGAGTTTTAGTGTCCTTTCTTAATCAGAGGCTCCCAGATGGTATTTATACTCATGCTAGGCCTACTGAGGAAGTTGTGCATTTATTTTTTCAGTTGTCCTGTCGTCTAGCGTTAAGTTCTGGCAACCTCCACAGAATTAAGATGAGCACCATCTGAGGGTCAGTGATAAAAGAAAAAAAGACATACAAACATTTTCATATATAATAATTATAATTCGTGATGCAAAAAGTTCCGACATGCAATACTTAGTTCTCCCATGAGAAAAAAACAAACAAAAGTTGCTATTTGGTTTTTAGAGGATTAGGAAAAATACACAAAAGTTATATCAGCTGACACGAAAATGCCCCCACCCCCGTTTTTAGCATTTTCCTCTATGAAATCTTTATGGGAATGGGCAGCAGTCTGAGGGAAATTGTTTACAGGAAGTTTTAGAGTTTAAATTAATGACATCGTCATAAAACATAATATAAACTAACAGCAGCACAAGTTTTTTTATAAAAACTAATGCTTCTATGTCAAAACAGCTTAAATTGAAACAAATAACTTTTGCTATCGACTATAAATTATACGACCACACGAAGCAAGTAGTAGAGTAGGGTTAATTATGAGTCTGTATACACCTTCAAATTCTTTAAATATAAAACAGCCAGACAATTCGAATAACATGCACAAGGATATCTAACACACAGAGACAATATTTACTGAATTATATATATATATATATATATATATATATATATATATAATCAAACACATATCAACTCTAACCACAAGATTATGTCGCTGGTCTTTGTTGTCTATATGAATACAAGTCGTCGAACGTCAAATCCAGTCGATGAATTTGTGGAGCTCAGACGGAAATAACGCCAAGACAGTCAATCATCAAATGACAGATTCGTGCATATTTCCGGTTAATAAATTTATCCTTTGAAAATAAATATTTAATATTTTTCAACTAACGGGTCGCGTTACCACCGACAATAAAAATAAACGTGCTTCATGATCTCTTTGAAGAGTATATAAGCCAAGTCTCTAGACCAGAGAAGCAGTAAGGAGAAAGAGCGGCAACGTACTGCAACAGATTAACGACACCACGATTTAAGAGATTTCCTTAATCATTCACTCGTCTTCCTCGCCAAGCTACGAGACACTTACACTCTTTCTCCACATTTTCTCCCTTGCCTCTTTTTTCTCACACATACACACGAAGAAATCACATTTCTTTAAACCTTAAACAACTACAAACACATACATGGTGAGAAAAACTTTATTGTAAAAACACGAAAATAAATGTATATTTTTATATTTAAAAACCTTACTCGCCTTTTCTTTGTTGTGAGCTGATTCAAATCCGCAACTTGTTTGAATGGAAGGAACTAAGGGACTTAAGCCAGCTTGAAGGATTTAAATGTGGCAACTAAACGTGGAAGCCAAACTTAAAGAGCTGCTGAAACATTGAAACATGACAAATGAAAGAGATCAGATCAATGAGATTATATTCCAAGAAATTTAAAATAAAAATACCCGGGACAAATAAAGACACGCTTTTTTCTAATTAGCGAGCTTGTGCGCAGCTTAAAAATGTTGCTACATTAGAAAATTAAAAAAATAGTGCGTGTGTGTCCATAAGAATTTGAAAACGCTAGCCGACTGCCCGTCCTGCGAATAGAGAAAAGTAAGTTTTAATAGCAGTTATCTTTAAAATGACTGTATAAACAATATTTTCGGCAAGACGTTTATTTTCTAAAGTTCTTTTTGTCATTATCTATTGAAGTTTCTACTCTTTACACAGCACTGACCACAAGAGAAACATCTGAATAATTGCCTAATGTTAATAATTCAGCAAACTTACTATTTTTTTCATTTAAGTAATTCTGTACAATTAAGAAAGTCTATTTAAACAGATTATTTTGACTTATTTAGATAATTGTGAACATTACTTAGACTAATATGAAATGTGACAGAGAGAGTTTGGGAAACATACACATGTATATATTTTTTTATTGAAATTGGAGTAGATCTGAGTAGCGAAATTAGATCAGAGCAATTTTGTTTACTGATGGGAAATCTGATCTAGCCCATTTGGAATTGGGTCATTAGAAAGACAATGCAAATGGTCGAAATAATTTTTATCGGTTAAAATTTGAAATAGGGCTTACTAAGCTATAAGGGACTTTGAAATTCACATGATTTTGGAGTGAAAGGAGCACCCGTGATAATCGCGTGCGGGCCAAGGGTCGATTATGACCAACCAGATTTATCTATATAAACGTGTAGTTATGCAGACAGAAGAGGAAGACAGGAGAGGCGAAAGGTTGCTTTTGGCTCGTCTGTCGTCGGAGATTGAAAGTGAGCAGAGTTGAATTGAAGGCTCGAAGAAGTACTAAAGTGACGTCAGGATTGGAACAAAACCCCCGCTAACATGTACTGTTGATATAAATACCGCTGCTCCGGCTACCACGAGGATTACTACTACTGTTACTACTGCCGAGGAGGAACGCAACTATAAACTTTAAGCCGCGCACAGAAATCTTTATCTCTCCATCGTTCTGAGAATCCAGTGTATGAGTTTTTACGTCAATTACTTTTCTGTAACCCGTTTCTTTTCTATACTATTCTTTTCTGCTATATAAAAGACATTAACAATTCAACCATTGAATAGTTGTTTGTCCGGCTTTCTGCAGATATATATATTTTGGGGGCATTTTAAATTTTTAGCACAGACTCTCCAGCCGTGTCTACATCTTCAGTCGGCCGTGAATGGATGGACATCACTTCTGCTTTCTGGATCTAACCAAACACAACGTGGGCAGGAAGCAGGACCAATTAAATGATCTACGGATGCTTAGGGGACCTATGGCCACTCCCTTAAGTTCGGTTAAGACCGAGTAGAAACCTCAACCCAGAGAGTAAGACGTCGGAGGTTGAGGGGCTGGGGCGAAAGTTTTAGAAAATATCAGACGACAATAGTTACTACAAACGCTGCAGGGAATACGATCACAACTAATGTTGTTGAGCCTTAAATTAGAAAATTCTGTAAAAAACAATTTTTAAATTATTTATAATAGCTTGTTAAAAAAATTTAGAAACCAAGGTTATATTATTTTGTTTTCTTTAAATGCAAACATTGATATTTTATCTAACACACAACTGAATTTTGACAAGGTAGATATAAATTCTATTGATGTAAACACTGAATTAAAAAAATACCGACAGAAACAGTATTTAAATATAGCAATTTAAAAAATTTAAACTGAAAATAAATAAAAAGCAGCTGAAATATTTATTAAAATGTTTCTAAAAATTATTATACAAATAAAATATTACGGCTTATGCTGTAAAGGATATATATATATATATATATATATATATATATATATATATATATATATATATATATATGTGTGTGTGTGTGTGTATATATATATATATATGTGTGTGTGTGTGTGTGTGTGTGTATATATATATATATATATACATACACACACACACACGCACACACAAACAAACCGCATATTCCCAAGTATAAGGTGACCTAATAGATAACATGTGACCCAGAATCTAAGTAAATGTTCGTGATTTTATATCCGCCATATAAGACGGCCAAAAACGTAGGTTAGCCTATGCCGCCAGTCGTAGTAATGATTCCTAAGAAAGCTGATGTTATTACAAATGCTGTTTTGCTTATCTTTATCAAATCAAAAGGAATAAAATAATATCAAGTATTAACATGAATCTAGATGAAAATAACAATAACGATTTCATTCTTACGACTTATACGAATGAAAGGAAAAGTTGCGTAATCTGTAATGAGAAAAAGATTTTATGGCATGTTAAACGTTTTGTTGCTTTCGGAAACAAAAAAAACGTATAATGTTACTGAAAAATAAAGTTTGCATGTTATACTTACATTTTATTTTATTTAACACCACAATAATAATGAATTTTAATTAGAAATATGGATTGTATGCTTACTTAAATGTTATTTAATACTATTATGAGAAATAATGATTGGCGTGAACGCACCCATAGCTCTATAAATCAAGAACGAAAGATTTGTTTATGTTACTTGTGCGCGTTGCTCAGCGGAACTTTTGCAAATTGTTGTGTAATCATCTCTTGAATATTGCATTTTAATGTGAAATCAAGAAGTAAAAATGTTTTATTACATTTATAAATGTAGTAGAGTATTATCATGTGAATTGTTTCAAATCGAAATATTTACATCAGTAGTTACCATACCGAGGCAGTTATTAGCCTATCATGATCCATGGCGCAAGCATACTTGCTTACTTAGCAGTGCTGATACACCACAGGATAATCTAGTTGACTTCATTTAGATTCTTTTTATTTGTTTCCATTACTTTTGTTCTAATAGAAGAATCTGCCCAGAAAGGTGAAATGTAAATTTACTGTAGATGATCTAGCAAAGCACCTTCTAAACATTTTCGTCTTAGTAAATTGTTTTTTTTTCTTAGAGCAACATTTAAAAAAAATCAAAACTGTTTCAGTCTCGTTACGATGAGCAACTAATTCATTTAGTGTGTTGTTTTGTAAAAGATCCCTTTTGTGTTCATATAATCTTGTATTTAAATTACTTGAGGTTTCTCCGATGTATTTCTTGTGGTAATTATTTACAATTAATAGAGTAAATTCCTCGTTCAAGTTTTAGCTTATGTTGTTTTGTATTAAGTTTGGTTTTATCTTAGACGTAGTTGTGACACATTTTATTTTGAGTTTAGATAAGTTCATTTCAATTGTAGTTGTGACAGAGTTGATGGACAGAACAATATTGTTGTCCACTAAAATATCAAATACAATATTTATAGACCAATCACACTCAAGAAAATACTTGCATCTTAAAACACACCAATAAAATCATAGAATACAAATCAGAAAGTTTGTTTTATTAGTCATTATGATTTAGGTAGATACCGCCCAAATGTCGTGCGGACGTAGTAGAAGACATACCACGTGGCTTTTTAGGGCCAATTAGTTCGAAATAAACAATTTAAATCTGGAGGCGATTTTGTTACGAAAAAGTGTATAAAAAGATATGAAATCCTGCCCCAAACAAGATACATACAGCTGTCACCAAGCTCCACGCAACTCTCGCTTATGATCTTCACGACCTCATGCTAAAAGCGACAGCGTTGTCAAACTTCAGACTACGGCAACACTGCCAATAGTAAGAAACAATTTCTAAATATTTCTTGTATCTTCTTTACTATGAACCACGCACGGACGTGTTGACTTTTTTTCTCATACAAACGCACATATAAACAACATTTCATCGTTTCTCACATGCGTACACAAAGACAATTTACATTTTATTTCAAAATTTTATCAAACCAAACAAAAAGACATTACTTTCAAATCTATTACTATCTGCTTGTATTCTTGTCATTAAATCATTTTTCATTTACTACTACATTTCTACTGAATTTTATTCTTTCAATGGAAATCGTGTGATTATTCTAGACGGCCTAATTATGAACGAACCCGCAATGATATTTTGTTATTGTATCGAATCCCGACACTCCGAATTTTAACATACAACGAAAAGGCGAGTAGAGGGATTCCTACAATATATTTTGATTCGTGTAGTGGCATCAGCGTAAACAAACTTCGTCCGATGAAGCATTAAAGTATAAAACGCGCACTATACGAAAACGTTTTCCATTTTGTCCCACTTCTTCCTCCCATATATATATATATATATATATATATATATATATATATATATGAGGGTGTTAGTAAAATGACTGTCATAACGATGCGAATTGTTTTTGTTCTGATAATGTAAGATGGAGGTGCACAGACAATATTTAGCCTTACGCGAATTTAAAATAGATGAAGAAAACAACTTGTACGTAATCAATTTGGGTAGAAACAAAGTGAAACCACATCGATATCGATGTGTCGGTTTCCTTCGTGAGATAAACAATGATGCATCGGTTTGCCATGAAAATATACCTCAGCTTTGATTGTAACTTTCTATTTGTCATTCAATTGTAAAATCCACGAGTCGTATGATAAAGAATGGCTGCTACTTTCATTTACAATGTACAACGATGGTGTAAATGAAGATCGAAACATTAAAAGTGAGGCGCACTATTGTGTATTAAAATAATCTCTACCTTACACTGAAGTTACTTTTCGTCCACATCTAGAAATATATGTTCGCGGGCGTGTGCTTGGCATAAATCTTAGATCGCCAAAACGCGTTCATATATTTTTAGACCGCTGGAAGTCCATGAAACATGTGTAAAAAGATTAACTCAATGTTTAAAACAATGTGTCTCAAATGGATTTTATTTTGCGGCCATGTTTATATCAGTGGGATCCACGAGAGTATGTTTGCGGTTCTATGACAACTGCCAAAAATAGTACCAAGGAAGAAAAATCTTTTAACCAGAACTTTAATATCAATATCTTTACATAGACCTTAACATGTTTTTATTTAGAGAAAAAAACTTAAAGCAAAAAATATCCTGTGAATGAACGAAAAAGAAAAAAAGGCTGTGATGTTCATTACCAAGATTTGAAAAACAGTTTCGTCTTCCTCTAACAAGAACCTGCTAAAAACTATTTCTAAAATCCATAAACAAAAAAAAAGAAGAAAAATCGAAATATATACATGTATAGGTATTTCATCCATACATATCTATTGCTTCCTCTTTACAGATGCGTGTGTGCCCACATGTATGCGCATCAAAATATAAATTAACTATGCAAAATGCAGTAACTTCTGAATCTATTAAAATGTGTCGGTTTAAAATGCTCATTCTGTTCTCAGTCTTTCATATACACATGTTTATACAAAAAGAGAAAGAACGAGAGAGACGATAAGAACACACAGTTTAAGACTTTTTCCTGCTTCTTTCAGGCTAAGATTCTTTCTAAAAATGTTATTCTTAGCTGAAATAAATACGCACATGAACTAGAGACACAAATCGCTGCAATTAGCTGTTCATAAATGGATTCATGTTCAGATTGGTTGTAAAATATTCTGAACTTGAGATGAAATTAGAGTTGAAACTTAGATTGATAGATGCAACAAGATCTGTGGAGCAGTTGGCAGAAACTTAGTGGCGGAATTAAATAAAATGATTTAGACAAGAGCAATAACCAATTGCATGTGAGTGGATTAAGATTTGATGGGATGGATTGGGAGTGGATAAGATTGTAAAATGAAGAAATTGTGGGGGTAGAGGTTGACGAAGATTAAGAGAAGAGAAAAAAACATGGCTGTTACTTAAGGTTGGCTACTTGTCACAAAAAGCATAATTTGATGGAAATTGTTGGGCAAAAATTGTCAGATTAAAAAAACTAAAGGAATAAAAAAAAATTATTAACGGAGTTCATTCAGGAAAGATAAGAGACATAATAAGTGGTGAGAGAGAGAGAGAGAGATGTGAAAAGAATTTGAAAGAAAAAGAGTAAAGAATGTAAGAAGAGAGTGATAGTATAGAAAAAGAGAAGAGGTTTAAGAAACGCGCAGGATAAGAAAAGGAGAAAAACAAGCATAAAGAAAAGAGAGAGAGAGAGAGAGAGTGTAGAAGGAGGGTGAGTAATAAGGATGTGAAAAAGAAAGGTAGATTCAACAGGCTCCTGCTATTCATCTCTAGGTTCTTGGCAAAATCCAAAGAAGGATCTGTAATGTAATCTATCTTGACTTGTCATTTCAGCTACAGTCACTTTCTCATCAACGTCATATGGCTTCCCTCTGTCTTTTCTACAAATACTTGACGAGGTTTCCCCACCACCACCACTGGTGCCCCGACTACATGAATTTAAGCGTGCTATTAGATTGACATCTAGGTCCCACTCGTTTACTAGTGAAATAGCTACATGAAACCGTCACTTCTACGCCAACAGTTTCATTTCTCGCACTTTCAACCCGCGGAACTCCATTCCGTTTACTTGCTTCCCTGATAACTACAATCTTCAAAAATTTAAAAGCATTGCCATCTTCTGTCTTTCCCCAATCCTCTCTATTCTCAGTCGTCTCTTTCGCTTTCATTCCCTGCAACACCTGCGTATTTTTGCTATTCCCGCTTTGCTTGCGGTGAATGGAGTAAAAAAATCACTTCCCTAGAAATTAAAATAACTGTGCAGTAGGACCTGTACAGTTTACAAACACGCATTAACCAATGTGTGTCCTATGAGAAACCTTACATTTCTATTAACTTCCATGAAACGTTGCTGGCTTGTTTCTCGTTAACTTTCTCAAACTATAAATGGTAATTGTTAAATAGCCTTGTAGTGTATGAAATGTGTAACAAGTATTATGGGATGGAGAAGCGAGAAATCCCCCAAGAAACGATCCTTAGTACAAAAATAGGTTCAGGACAATTTCCTCCCGAATGGTAGCGGCATGAAATTGAACACTTATAGAATCAATTTCAATGTTTTAACTTTATATGTCACACGATACAGAACTTCATTTCCAGAACATCTGTAATCAAGCCCCAGAAGTGATTTTATCTCGAACTTGATTTCTTTTTGTTAAAAATAAGAGAAAACTGTCAAGTACCTAATTTTTGTTTCAAAATCAATCACTACAGAATTCAAATAGAAGTTTGAGATTTTTTGGCAGAAAAGGGAGATGCAGCTTCACCCAGATATGTTTAACATTTGGAATTTTGGCTGACATAACACAAGACAGAGCATTTAAAAAAAACGGTTAGAAAAGTCAAGAAAATGTTATACGGTCCGCAAAGTCATCCTAGGAAAAAATCACAGCTTTTTGACTCGGAAAAAAATTAGAGAAAAATATTTTTATACTTGTCTATATTGTCCACATGGCCCAGTGGATAAAAGCGTTAGTTGAAGTAATCCAGTGACTTGACACAAAGAGTTGTGGGTTCAATACCTGGCTACAGCAGAGGTGAATAAAAACTTGGAGAGTTGAGTTACTAAAGGGAAATAACTGAAACTGAGATATCAAGGTATGGCACGTGGAACTACAACGTATATCTCCTGAAGAAGGCCAGAGCGTATAATTGCCAAAACGTCAATGACAGTAAAGATGAGCACAACAGTTTGGACAATGTAAATAGTTTAAATAGATTTTATTTACTACCATCCATGTGGGTAGAAAAGTGAAATCTCTCCTGCATACGTAGGTGTGTTGTCCAGTCTTCTCGGTAATTCCCTTTTTGGGGACTCGTCGGGCATCATGGACTGATCTTGATTGAATCTTCTCCTGTAAGGCCAATCGAGAAAGTGCAATCCCTCCCACACACGCATATAAAACAGATTTAATTTGCACTTCAGGTCCCATGAAGGGGCAGATAGATATGAAGAAACTGTGTTCAATATATATATATATATATATATATATATATATATATATATATATATATTTTTTTTTTTTTTTATCATACTTTAAACAATTTTGGTGTGGGTGGAGAAAAGAGAAACGAACAACATTTTGGAGCGTAAACAAAATGTATAAAGGAAAAAAAGATATTTTTTCCTTTTAAACCTGACTGAAAGGTATTCATCAAAAACACCGGATTATCTATGGAACTGACTGACAGCCGCTTGTTCAAGTGGAAAGAAATGCAAACGGAAACTATATTCTGCATAATTTATGAGGAATTTCCCTTTGGTTACAATAAAAGGTAACTTTGTTAATCAAATCTATCAAGACTGTGGCACTTGTTATCAGTAAAAAGACAGTCATAAGAAGGTCGAAAGAAGATTTGCCAGTTAGACATCCCGAGTAAATAAATAAATAAAAAATCATCACTCACATCATCATTCCGTTCATTTATTATTCATTAAATAAAAGGGTTTGTGTTTATCTTTATTTGGATAGATGAAAGCGGAAATGGCAATTTGACACCTGTACAATACTTACTACGAAAAGCATCCGTGGAAATTTTAGCATTTCACTTCAAGAAAATACAAAGTAATATATTTTGATAAGTAATGACTAATCTATATACAAATCTTTTCTGTTAATTCATCCCAAATAATGTAAAGTTACTTATCACAAATATTAATTCACCCCGAGAAATTATGAATTTTAAATCAAAGTTTGTTTGTTTGTTTATTAAATTTTTGGCACTTTTTTGAAATTATAAATGTTAAAACAAATTTTGTTTAGTTTGCCTTGCAACAACTCCAACACTCAGAATTAAAAATTGCCAAAAATCAGGAAGTTATTCACATTTTTTAAATGCAGATGATATTTGAGGTACTTACAAGGAATTTTTTTACAATTTAAAAAAATCGATAGAGAAAAATCTGTTTTGGCTTGTTTATCGGGGTGAGTGCGAACGTAGACCCCACACTTAGATATAGCGAGCGTGAGTTACCCATATTTAGGGCGATCCCAAAGTCCAACCAAATGGAAGGGCCTCGTTCTGGGAGAATTTTGTGTGAATTTTAGTAAATATATATATATATATAACCAAAAAAGTTCTGTCCGTTTCTTGATTAGTCATTGAATGAAGTTGAAATATATACGAAATGCGTGTAGCAATTGTTTTCAAATTCGGACAGCCGGAAGTAGGAACATCAGACGTTATAAAAAACACGCGCACCGTGCCTGGCCATCAGTTATAAGCCGGGCGGCTGTAAGAAGGATGGAAGTATCTAGAGATCTCGTTCGGGGCTGTTTGCTTTACGACTTCAAAGTGGGCTTATCAGCAGCTGCATCAAGTCGCCGCATATGTCAAGCGTTTGGGGATAGTTCTGTGGATGAACGTACTGCAAGGCGTTGGTTTCGAAAATTCAAGTCGAGAGATTGTCTCTCCATGATGAGCCTCGCAGTGGACGACCACAGGTCTTGAATGACAGAGTCCTGAAGGCGGCCATTGAATAGGACAGTAGTCTAACATGTGGTGAATTTGCAAGACAGTTCAACGTTTCCGATGAAACAGTTAGACTTCACCTGCACTGCCTAGGTAAGACGTACAAACTTTATGTCCACCAACTATTGAGTCAGAGTAAGGTGCTTTAGACAAAATGTAGCTAGCTAGACTGATAGGTATAAATGATAATGCAGAATTTGTAATAATAAATATTAATTAAATGATATCAGGTTTTAGAAGTCATTTGTTGTCCACTATTTACATGGCTGTCCTCTCGACTGGCTTTGTTTCGAAGGTCCTTTTTGTGTGATTATCAGGAGATTACACATTCATACGGTTAGGTGCACATGATTGTCACAGAAATGAATCATGGGATGTTGTTTCATTTTCACTTGGCTGCTGTCAAAAGGCTTTGGAGCTGACTTGTTTTTCTTTTATTGAATACATTGCCAAAAACTAAAATGGGAACTCGTGATTAATAACAAACTGTATTGCATGAAGATGTTATTACTGCTGTACTAGTTTCAACAATTGTCCCAAAGCACTATAAAAATGTCGGTTCTCTAAACCTTATCCAACAAAAATAACTTTCAAATAAAGCCAAACGGAAGTAATAAACTTGGAGTTTAGAACAAACCAGAGAAAGAAAAATGAAGCATTTAAGTCACTTCTCGGGTATAATGTGTTAAAAATAAGCTTTTTTTTTCATATTGAAAATAAACTATATGAAAATATATGTAAAATAATTCCACTTTACTTGATAAGACAGTAAGGCAAGCAAGAAATTTAGCCGGAACCTGAATCAGTCGAATTTCTAAAGCACAAAACAAAACAGACTGGAGGTGAGTCAAAGGCAGAGGATTGTAACGTCTGCAATTGTTTCAAAGATGATATTTGGAAAAGGTGAAATGTGAATATATTTTCTTAGATTGTGTTCGAGAAATATTCTTAAATAGTGTTTTTTCTTTTTGAATGAATACCTTCAAAACATTAAAACAAACAACGCTTGATGAATCAGCTGTCAGAAGCAGGTGACACACAGAAAAGCATGCACGTAATAATGCAATGTGTATGCATTTCTCTAGAAATTGCGTATAAAAAGGTGAAAAGGAAATGATAGTGAATCTATTAAAATAATAGCAAGTGAATTTGTATCGTTGACATGACAAGAAGTAATACTTTTACAGCATCGGCGAAATGACGCTTACCGCTTCCCACATAAGCAAACCAGGTGTAAACATAAGTATTGTCGCTTTTCTTTTCTTTTCTTTTTTTTGTCACTTCACTTCTGATGAATTAGAAACCAGATAAAATTTAACTTTTGAAAAACTTTTGTCGGAATAGAAACTTCAGAAGAAAAATCCTTTTTTCTTCCTAAAGATTTAACCATATTTCTCTCAACCTTACTTCCATATATGGACACGCACGTTCAAATTCTATCGTTCTACGTGCATGCTTATAGAGTCGGGTTGGATAAGCCGTTTGGACGGATTATCAAATGCCAAAGGTCATGAGGGGCACAGACATTAAGCAATAACAATTTAAGCAACGCACTTCCGATCCATTGATGCACCTGACGTAAGTAAGAGTTTACAAGCAAATGTTTACAATTTCAAGGAAATTTTATAACTGTTTGTGGAGTTGACCCATCAACTCATTTCGTTAGCGCTTTATGAAATCTATCGAGTATGCCAACAAAAATGACGAAAAATTCTCCAGTTGAGAAATATTGAGTTCAACACGAACTTAAGGAAACGAACACTGTCAAACATTTCGGTATTTGTCTTTTTTGCTGTTGTTCGATACAGGAAAAGTTATTTTTGGACAATGTACTCCCGATATGGAGGTAGCGCAACGGTTATCAACACGGAAAATGGAATTGGTGAATCAAGTTCAAATAATTCTGATTGAGTCTATTTCGTTCCCTTTACACTAATGAATCCACCTTACACCAGTGCATGGTCTATAGAGCATAGCAGACAGGCCGTAGCCTATTGCACTTGTCAGGTTCCTCCAAATCCCCCATTCTCACGAGTAGAGGAAAACTGAAGAGTGTTACATTGCTAGATCAGGATTATGTGTAAAGTGTCCAAAGTTCATGGATGATGAGCGCTTAAAAATGCTGAAGGGTTATTTAACGTCTATGTGTTATGACAATATGTGTGAGAAAGACCTATGACAGTGTCAAAAATATTACACACCTTGGCTGGAGGCCCCCTAGATTTTGAGGCCCTCGGCTTCAGCCTGCTAAACCTATAGGTCAATTCGGCACTGCTCAGATGGAAGCCAAGCTAAGAGTAGAAAAGTGAATTGCAGTAGGTACCATGAAGTGAAAGCAGTTCAAGTAGCTGATCCTCTACCAAAGCTGAATTCCGGTGACGATGTCGAGAATGTGGTTTTGGAATTGGGCAATTACTTAGACACATGAAATATTTATTCACCCACATACTGTTCCTTTCAACCATTTTCATTTCTTCGGATGGACAGAGACAATGATAGCTAAAAAAAAAAAAAGATAAATGAATTAACAGTTATTTGCGGTAATTGCAGTTATATCCAGAACAGCCTTCACCTTAAACAAAATCTACTGAAAAAATATTTGCATTCAAGGTTATTCAAAAGATTTTTTAAAAATTATTAATTGCTGAAACCTAGATAAACTATTACTATATACCACTACAGTGAACGACTCGCTTCTTTGAATGACATATTGAATAAAAAAAAAAAAGATTCTTTAACGTTAAAGTCGATCGGCGAATTTCCTGCATGGTAATATCCGCATTTATGTCGCAAATGCGACGCAGCAAACTAGCATAGAGTTAAAGCAGGAAATTCTTCTAAATGAATCGTCGGATTCTCTTGTCGGATTTAGCTACTCCCCTGTTCCTTAATCCTTCAACAGGGGTCTCTCTTCCCTGGCTGACCCTTCGCCTCGATCTCTTTTCCACTTAGGCCTTGGGCCGCCACCTCGCGTGGAGGTGAGGTAAATCTCTCTTTTCAACTAACACCAATATGTGACCTCTCACAGATACAGCGTTTCCCAAATTCTGGGAACGCGCTAAGAACAATACACGTACGTACGAACACTCACAACACACACATAATTTCTCCATACAAACACTATGTAACTGTTCATGTCTTTGTGTAATTCGTTATTAATATATATTTCTTTACATATATATATCGGTCTTCTTTGGACTTAATTAAAGTCCAACATTCTCATGTAGCTGGACCGTCTAGCAGGAAATTTTAACCTTCTGATATCTCTTCACATCTTCCCCCCACGGTCCACTACACTCTAAACCTCTCACAGTTTGACTCTTTTGTTTTGCTCCAGGCAACATTTTTTGTCTGGTCATTAATATCAAAGAGTTAAAGATCTCGAAGAATTCCGTGAATCAAATCTGAAAACATCCCTTTAAGATGGAATAAACAATTCACCTGGAAAATGTTCTAAGGTCAGAGAAAGCCAGGAAAAAATACTTTGAGGAATATATATGATGAATTTATATGAATAAAAAATTCTGTCAGCGAATGCTGGGAATTTTTGCATCATTTTGGTAGAAACAAGTAAACAGTAACTGCTAATAAAACCTTTTAGTCAAATGTTTTGTCGGACTGAATGGAGGTCAGAGGGTAAATTGTCCCTGACTGCGTATGAATTTTATACATTATAACCGAAGTTCGCGCATTTTATCTAAAAGGACATGACAAGGTTAAGAGATCATCATTAACTTTCTCGAGAGTGCACGCAAACTGTCAATCACACAACATATGGTAATAGTGCGTCAACTAAGTGAACAGAAAATATTAATCAAACACTAATTATACACTCAGGCAATGCTGTGAATTAAAGGTCCTTTCACTTTCTTCGGCAGTCAATGGGTTAAAATAAATATCTTAGAAAGCTAAGCAATTATTTCTCAATTGAAGAAGGAAAAGACGCTATTTATTGTTAGATTTTCCAGGAGACAAACTGTTTCCAAGTAAAAACTAGTTTTATAGCCTGGAGGGCTCGTTTCACAAAACCAGATCAATATCCTTTGACTTCTTTAAAAAGGTAGGTGACCCCCCCCCCCAATCAACCAATTCGGACATAAATTTATTCACCTAGCAATGATTTCTTCACCTCTTTCGCAAAGGAGATTTAAAAGTGAATAGGTTGTTGTTTTTTGTTTACAGATTGAACGTCAGTTATTGCCTGTTAATAGCGATTTTCATGTGAATAGAAAGTAGCTTACTTAGTAAAAGGGGACAGATGCCATAACAGGGCAATTGCATTCATATGGATGAAAACAATACCTTTGATCACTGAATGCCGAAAGCATACAAGCCAGGCACTTAATATCTTATACTTAATTGAGAAAACCAAAAATCTATCCGTCGAAGAGTCGGAAGCTAAAATTTAATTGAACAGCTGGATAAAGGAAACTGGAAAAGGAAAAGGATTCACGAAGAATTTACATGGAAAGTCATAATTAATAATGAAAAAAAAAAAAAACCATTTAAAATTGAATATTGTATATAAGCTCTCTCTCTCTCTCTCTCTCTCTCACACGCATACACACACGAGATGTATTTAAGCAGCAAGAGTTCATCCGAAAGATTTTGTTAAAATCAACCGTGAAAGGTTTTGCCTATTTTTTCTTTTTATTTTTCCAATTTTCGATAAAGATGTCGTATATCAGGATCATAATTATGTGTAAAGTTTCCAAAGTTCATGGTTTTTTATTTGTTTTTAATTATTTAAAATCTGTTCATGTACTTCTGTTAGTATCATGGACATGATTTTGTTGGTAATTTTAGATTACTGAAATTGGAATAAGTTGAAAGTGATGCCATGCATAACAGTTAAACGAAAAAGTATATTTCGGATAATTGTAAGTGCTATTATTTTTGTACGCATATTAAATATTTTATACACACTTTAATGTAACATCTTCTATGAAGCGAAACATTTATTGTGGGTCGTTTCTTTTGAATCATAATGGCTACGAGAATTTTGAGTCTTTCTTTGCAGCGAGTCCTGTAGAATATTTTGATATTATCTACTAAAATTTGTCTCGCATAAATAATTGCATTTGTAATGTGATGATAGATATGTGCACGAATTGCACTAGGTTTCGGCAAGTGACAAGTCAACCTATGCGAGAGTGCGGTACTTGTGTGGCCAATGTAAGAATTTAGGACAGTTTATCCATAATTTTGATATCGATATACATCTTATTCGATAGTTTGAAAAATACAATAAAATTAGACAGATCGTGTCGGTTATATATATATCAAGTATGTGGTGCAGTTCAATTCACATTACATGAATCATTCATACAAAAAAACAGATACTGACGTTAATGATATAAATGGCGAGAATCCATCTTCGCAAACAAATTACATTAACCCCGAACCTGTAGATGAATGTTATGATCCCTGTTTATAAATTCCAGTTGCTTAGGGTTTTTTTTTTAATTTTTTTTACAAGCTTTCATCTGTGCATACAGACATCATCAGGTATGGAAATAGATTTGTTTTTTACATCCAGGTAATAACAGGACAACGAAAGAATAGATATAATCCGAAATATGTTTTTAGAAATGTGTTATTGTTAATTGTAAGAAATTTTGGAGGGTGCGGTCGCAACGTTGAGGTTGAATTTTTAAATTCTAAGATTGTGCGTTTTTGTAATAATATGGTATGAGGAGAATTCTTTTGTACTGGTAGGTTTTTCAGTCAATGTGGCATGAACTAAACCTCTAAAACGTATTTAAACTCGGCGGGTGAAGATACCTGGATAGCACAATTTTCAAACAAATTAGAATCCGAAGAAAAATTGAGGGGGAAAAAAAGAAAAAAGAACCAGAAACCTCCGAACAGGTCAAAAGAAATCCTACAGTACATTAAATTTCTGGTACAAAGAAAAAAAAAAACCCAAAACAGCGAGTAATAAGTTAAAACGAAGAGTGCTCAATACGCTAAGTAGAACAAAAGTAAAATAAATAAATCCTAATACTACCTACCTAGGTTTCGCCACATCATCAGCCAGTTCACCCTGATGATCCCATGTGGCGAAACCTAGGTAGGTAGTACCTGGCTCATTAGTATATATATATATATATATATATATATATATATATATATATATATGAGGGTATAAAATCAAGTCAGAATGTTGTGCAATAAATTCGTGAAGAAATCTGTAAAAGAAAATTAAGTACAAAAAATGAAGATTTAAACATGTTAAAAACAGACAATAATGGTCATCTTACGGCAGATAATAAATAAGTGGATTTCGTCATTTTTAAACACCTCGTCTTTGCAGAGCTTTCTGAATATACGAATAGAACTGTTTTGATTTCTAGTTTTAAAAGGAATTTTAATTTTCTTTTTGTTCATTATAAATATGTATTATTATGATTAAAGCTTTTGCAATGTCAAGGAAGATACAGATACTATGGATCATGCAGCATCCTCCTCCTTTTATTGCATTTAGAATAATTCGTGCAAAATATATATTCTTTCATTTGGACATTGTACCAAAAAATGCTCAAAGCTACGTAAAAACAAGTCATCTTTTTGTGTGTGTAAACGAATTCAGAATGTGTTATGCATATGAATTTGAAACTGGTATGCAAAAATAGAAGGGGGGGGGGTAAGACAAGGATGTATCGTGTCACCGGACTTATTCAACCTTTACAATTAGGCTATCCTGAAACTCATATCAGGATTCATTATTAAAAAAAGGTAAGAAAGAAGAATTTAACAAAATATTTATATTGAAACAGCTCTGTGCTGTACATCGAGCACTTTTGTTAATTTTACTCCTTTTTCACAACAGCATACACACACACACACACATATATATATATACATATATATATATATATATATATATATATTACATCCGCTCAAATATTTTTAATAATGTAATGGCCTCTTTTCGTAGATTTTGAGTGAAATTCTAAAAGCAAGGAAGTTAATCGAGAATAGAAAACCAATTTCATGTCAAGGTTGGCACAGAGTGAATTCAAGAGAAACAATCAATTGGAAGAACTGCACTGAATGCCGAATTTACACTTACACAAAGCAGCAAAGATGCAACAGAACACAACTTGCAGATTTATGACTTCTAAAAGAAAAAAAAAGGTTTTGAGGAGAAATAGAATCAGAGGAAATACAATCCATCAATTCTATTTCAATAACAAATTAAAAAGAAAAAGGTTTCTCCCACGAGATATCCCTGTGCATCTACTTATGAATGGAAAATGATATTGGTATCATTGGAACTTTTATCTGGGCTGTATCTGATATTATTTTTTTCAAAAAGAACTTAAAAACAAAGGTTCATGCGCAATGCATTCAACAGAGACATGGGCATGCATGCCCACACACATGAACACCTACGGTAAAGTTTCTTCGCCAGACACTGTTGAATGTTCATCGGGATCTGAATCCGGGTTTTAATGAAAAAAACCCCAAAAAAACAAAAACGAATTCTCATGGGGGATTTTACATTTTTGCCAGTGTAAATATTTTTCAAAGTAACACTTAACGTCTGTAATCAGTACAAAATTATAATTTCTCTTAATGTCCAGACAATAAAATATGCGTGTTTTGAAAATTAATTTAACTATATATATATATATATATATAATAAAAAGATAGTTTAAGGTATGCTATATTTATGGGTAAAAGTACTCAATATTACATAGGGCGTATGTAAATATAAAAGTGGACACTGAGGTCAACACCAACCAATGACAGTCTGATTCATGTTTGAAGACAACTGTCCTGAAGATTGTTTCATACTTTAAAACCCAATTTTCAGTACGATTGCCTCCAAGCATGTAAGACTGTTGCCGCTTGGTGTTGACCCCAGTGCCCACTTAATTATATATATATATATATATATATATATATATATATATATATATATATATATATATATATAATTATTATTATTATTATTTTATTATAAGATATTATAACAAAAACATGTTGAAATTGCTATACAATAGCTTTTGTGTTTCGGCACTATGTTGTACTTCTTCAGGCGACGTTAAGTGACTGGTGATTAAATAATTTTTAAGAAAATTCCAAAAGCAAAGTGTTACCTCTTTTCCAAAAGATAAAGTAGGATGAGAAAACACAAGGTCAGAATTAAAAATAGACTTGTGAGTTTGTCTTGATCAACCAATTAAATGTCTATGCTAAATAGAAAATTAAGCTCAGAGGGTGGAGGAGTTATTTTTACATGACATTATACACCAGAACTTAGACAGGTCATCATTGACAAATATGGAAAATATGTAAGCAACAAATGTATTGTGATTGTAGACAAATATGACATATTCAATTTTTCAAAGGACACTGAGGGGAGGGGAAGGAGGATTTAAAGATATATTTGTGTAATTCTGCTAAATGTGTCTGTTAAAATAAGATGTCAGTGTTATTTTTATGTAATTTAGGTGAAAATTTATCTATCGCACCCAGTGTGTGTGTGTGTGTGTGTTATTATTTTCTTAGGGTAATCAGTTTTAATATACTAAACACCATCAATATTCATTAACCTGGTGTCACTGAAAATGAGTTCATGATGCATGTGAATAATGACAAAGTCTTTATTGACAACAAAGATTGTAAAAGGGGTTATTTCTAAGTTATACTTTTCATTTCTTTCACTTTGCTATGTAGTGGTAATGTAGGACTACTTTTCAAGATTATATATATATATTTCCAACAGTTTCTCATAATTTTGACTAATTTTATCAACACTACACTACAAAAACTAAGAAACCATTCTACTGTCCTTCAAAGCGGTAATGCCAGAAATTCATAATTTATTTTTAAAAACAAAAAAAAAAACAAAACAAAAAAAAACTTAAAATCTGGCCTAAGAAAATTTTGTCTTCCTTGTTCAGGTTGTAACCTAAAAAAAAAATCACATGGTGTAAATAATAGAGAATCCCAAGAATGAGTTAAAATGACAGAAAGATTAAACTAGAGAGCAATTCAAGTGAAGAAATCAATCCCTTGTGTAGATCTGGTAGGCAATTAAAATAACAAGAAGCAAATTGCAGCCTCATAAATTTGTTTGCAGAAGATGAGCTGAAAAATGAATGTTGGCTTCAGCTATAGTTAAGATGGTGCAACGCAAAAGAAATAATCCTGGTTTTATAACCAAGATATTGAAGTAAAGGGAGGTCAGCCTTGTTGCCTTAGGAATAAAATAATGTCAAGTTATTTTCTTGCTGCCCAAATATAGAATGACTTGTAAACAGACATATTATTATTAATATATTGTATGTAGTTTCACTTCAAAAGATTATTGTAGAAACGTGTGTTCAATGGGAAACATGTCTTATTAAAAGAGATTGAAGATCATAAAACCTCTACGGTCTTCTAGGTCAAATTATAGCCTTCAAGAAACTGTCTTTTGTTTTATGAAAGCATATGTTTAGCAAGTCTTGCTGGGAATAGAAGCAGAGACAGTCTTATTAGGTGGAGCCCACAGAGCAGAAAAACAAGTTGCACCCTGTGAATAGGTAGTTAAAACTAATAACTTTCCTTCTATGTAAAGCCGACATTGCAAAGCTAGCTGACTAGCTTAAAATACAAATCTGATATTAAGTCATTGAATAAGGTTAACAAGAGATGTAATTAAAAAAAAATTGTAACAAAAAACGGTAGTCAAAGAGTAGATAGTTTCTGGTTTTATTTTTTACAAAGATCAATCAACGGAAACGGAATCATCTCCTTAAAATACTTAGTTACTTTAGAGTAAAAATTCTCGTCCAAAAATAAATAAAAAAAAATCATCAGGAAAAGTTCTTCCTCCTTTCTACTAACGAGATATGAAGAGAAAGAAAGAGAAATAAATTATAAGGCGCAAGAGTTATAAATATTTTTTAAAGGCATCTTTAGATAGAATTGTGGAAAATTGCAGATTATTTATTGGCGTCGAGAAAAGAAAAAAAAAATGTTCTTTATTTTTACTGAAACTCAGCAAAAGGGCAGCAGTGTCCGCAGACAAACAAATCAAACACGTTTTTTCATTTTTTAATCTTTGTGCTCAATGATGTACATAAATCTAGTCATATAAACTTGGACACTCAACTAAATTTGTTTCTAGAAAAATGTAATTGTACAAAAAGTTCTCAGTCTGACCAAGAGAGTCTTAAACTGATGTTAGAATGGAAAACCTTTCAGCACCCCTTGTAGATACTAACAAATGAGAGTGCCATAGAATATTTTAACACAATTTTTTTTTTCTTTTAAAAAAAAAACAAAAAACAAAACAAAAAATCAGTGAGGTTCACTTGTACAAGGGTCGGGGGCCATTCGAGTAAACTTCAGCTGTTAACTTGCTGAGGTTCCAACTTCCTACCAGGATGACTTGTGTGAGCAACCTAAGCAAGGTCAAAACTTAATCACTTGTAAATACGTTTTCCATTCACAGACATTGCCACAATCAAAACAATCTTTTCAAGTAGTACTATATAATATTAACAGAAAACTAATATGTTCTAAGATTATGCCAAGAAATGTATTTTCACTGTTTATATTTCTGAATGTGATATATGTCAAAATTAAACAATGAATATTACTAGTTCTTTTAAGTAAATGCAGTTGTGTGTGTGTGTGTGAATCTACATGAAGTATTTGAGCTGAAACTGAAAATGGAATATTGACCATCAGAAAGAAAATGTTTGATGGTGATTGAGCAATGTGATTTGATAACAAGTCCGATGATTTTAGGAAACACAACCAAAGAAATAGAGAAACAAGTATGATCCAGAAAATATTTTAAAATTTTGGTAAGGGAAAAAGATTCAGATCTGAAGTAACAATTAGAAAATCCTTGGTTCATATATATATATATATATATATATATATATATATATATATATATGATTATTTCTAAGATAATGGCAAAGTCTTTTTTTAAATTACTGATAACTAATGATGTTACAGTTGATGGAGATGAGCATAATAAGAAAGTGGAGGATGGTTGCATTAAAAATAGGAAATAATAACTTTTTTTTGCACTGGCCTGAATATAGCACAATAAACTGACGTCAGTGAGGAATAGCTATTTCATCATAAAATATTATATAAGTGGATGTTAAAATGCAGACTGCTGTCAGACACATGAAGCAGACTGTCGCCAGGGGGTGTTGACTTTCACTTTTATATTTTCATGGGCTCGATCCTTGATATTGAGCACTTTAACCCATAAATATAGCATATCTTAAAACTCTCTCTGTGTGTGTGTGTGTGTGTGTGTGTGTGTGTGTGTGTGAGTGAGTGAGTGAGAGAGAGAGAAATACTACAATTTACAGTATCCTATATTTATGGGTAAAAGTGCTCAATACCAGGGATGGAGTATGTGCATAAATCTAAGAGTGAGCACTTAAAAAAATGAAAAATTAAATTTCTGTTAACAGTGAGTAAAAATAAAAACATGAATTTAAAGATGGAGATTGATAAAGAGTAAAACAAACATATGGCCCAGTGGATAAAAGAGTTGGTTGAAGTAATCCAGTGACTTGATGCACAGAGTTGTGAGTTCAATACACAGCAGAGATGAACAAAAACTTGGAGTTAAGTTAAAGGGAAATAACTGAAAATGAGATATCTGGAAGAGGCGTGGAATGTGGAACTAGAACAATCTACTCTGGTGGATGAAATAAAGGGTTCAGTTTGAAATTCCAGTCACCTGAAGAAGGCTGGAGTGTACAACAACCGAAATGTTGGGAAGATACCATCAATGATGAGAACAAGAGTCCGAACAAGGCAAATAATTTTTACTTCATTCCACGGGGGTCAATGTTTACCTTTTTCCCTTCATACATGATCAGCCATGCACAATTTCATGGTCTTACTTCTTACTATGGCTTTTCAATGTTCTTCCAGATTTACTTTCAGTGAGGTGGCGGTTTGTTTCACCTTTATATTCTATGCCACAACTTCATGAAATATAATCAGTAAAATATATTCCTCTTATGCTTCGCTGCTTTTTTTTGCTTGACAATGATCAATATTTTGAAACGCACTGATGGTGGAAGGTACAACATTAAATAGTGATTGCAGATGGTCTATGCTAGACCTTGTCAGAATGTCAACTGCGTTTCCGATAGAATGTTATTAAATTGTGTAAATAGAGTAGTTGCATCTCAAGAGGGAAAAATAATGGGTTCACAGGTAAAATAATATTCTATCATAGAGTGAACATGTTTTGGTGTGGTGTAGGATTTAATTTCTGCATGTTAACAAGAGGGGAAAATGATTATTGACACTTAAGTAATGGCTTATACATTCATCTATTTGCATACACTTGACAGGAAGAGTGTGTGCTAAAAATGGTTATTGTCGTGACGACATTTGTCTTGCAACACAGAAGCCATGCTTTATTAATCCTGCTTGGTGATCTCTTAGAAACAAGAGAGGATAGAGAAACGAAAACGAAAGCGAAAAATCTCGTCAAATTGCAGATTAACTCAACTTTGTACATTGGTGGCTAGAAAACTGAAGCTGTAAATGGAAACCTGACCATTTCCAGCGTCCTTAGAAAATCCTGTTCCATATTTGAATATCTCAAGAATCCAGATAAAGGAATCAGAATCTTTTCTGCAAAATACATCAGAAACATTTTCCATTAAATCTTGACTATTGATTATGAGTTTTTAACACAGAACATACAGGTGAAGTGCCAAAACAAATTCAGGTTAAAAGTTGCAAATTTCAACGCTTCATCATTACATTTTCTCCCTAGCAACAAAAGTGTTTTAGCAATAAAATCAGTGGGTTGCAATATGAAAATGTGAAACACTGACTGGATGTTTTCTTCTTAAGATGTTGGTGATGATGGCTCTCCACAATTTCTTGTCTTTTGTAACTCTTATAACTTTTGTCTTTTTGTCATCTGTCCTAAACCTTGCTTTGCCGTCCATTCATTCAAATTTGTGCATTGCTTTCCTCTTTCCTTCTTAACTTTTAATCTGTGAATATCAAATTTTCCAGTACCTCTCTCCTCATCATGCATCCCAGTAATTTCAACTGGCTCTTTCTGATGCTAAGCATAATTGTCCTTTTGTCATCAATGTCTCTAGAACTTTGTCGGGGGTCCATGGTATTCTCAGCATCTTTCTGTAGAATCACATTTTAATGTACTAGTTTCAAATGCAGACTGTGCTGAATATAATCATTTGTATCATTACTTCCTCTCCTCACCACAAATGTTCATGCATCACTGCACATATAATGCATGTGTGTTTAGTTTAATGGTTATCAGTGCAAAAAATGTAATTGTGAACTAGGTTCAAATTCTGGTTTCAGCTGTTTCCTTTTATACGAATGCCCTTTGGGAAAGAATGAACCTCTTAGGTATTAATTAAATAGCAGAATAAACTTAAATGACATGGGTCTACATATCTCATTGTAAGGCATTTGAAAACACTTTGATTTATGAATTGCTACAATGTTTGGGAGTCTTCTTTTATTTAATAGACATTTCCACTTTGATTCTCTGTTAAAAATCAATAAAAATGTACCATTTTTAAAAAAACAATGACAGGCAATGAAAAATGGATGGTTTACAACAGTGTGGAGTGAAAACCGTCATATAAAACAAAATGAGCCACTTAAGTACTCCAAAATCTGGTTCACAGAAAGTGATGCTGTGTATCCCATGGGATTGAAAAGGGGTCAACTATTATGAGCCCCTTCCGCAAAATACATTAAAACCCAGCATCCCAAAAATGAGACAGAGAATGGGTTAAAAAGTAACTGTGCATTTGAATTAATTTGAATAGAAATGAATCAGTTGTTTGTGACCAGTGATATCACAAGTGATGCAGTCAGTACAAGGATTATCATGTTTGTTATTTTCTCTGAAACCTTTAATGGAAATGTGATGCTTTTTATCCCACCAGGGAGAGTCGTTCTTACTGCATGACTGACATGCATTGTTTCTTTGTGTATGACATAAGTATAGGTATACAGGTATGGAACACAAATAGACATACAGATGAGAAACACAGAAATTAACAAAGGCACAATGATCAATGGAAAGAGCAAAACTAGGAAAGAGAATGAGGACCACTTGGATCAGAGAACAGAGCTAGATAAGCGATATCACAAGAGTGATTAAATGAGAAAAATGGAGACAGGAAAGATGTATAGTAAGAAGAAAACAGAGTAAAATGTTTTTTGTTGCTCAAGAGGTTGCAGCAAAAATAGTAGGTAAAGATTAAATTGGAGAGGAAAAAAAAATTATCTTGCTGGTAAGGCAGTCGTGGTCATCATGGAAGTATGTGTGGGGAGAGATTTGTCCTGAAGTGGACTAACAATGGCAGTTGCTAGTCTGTGTATGTGTGTGTGCTGAAGAAATAGAAAGAAAATTAACAGCAAACTAAAACTGCACAAAAGATAAATGTTGGGAAAGAGACTAAAGTTTATCAGCGAGCAATGCTTATAAAAGCCTTCTGCGAAATCAAAAATTGTTCATTCAAGTAAACAAAAAAAAAAAAATTTCAAGATAATTTTTCCAGAGAGATTTGACATTTTTGTGACATTAAAAATTATTATATAAACAGTAACTCTAAACTTATTTAACTGCAGTCATGTTATGCTGAAGGCACCAATCGCACCAACTCATTGAAGTTAAGCAACAATGAACTTGTTCAGTATTGGATAGGTAACCACTTAAGAACAATAGGTATGTAAAACGAAACAAAACAATGTTTATTAAATAATGATCTTTATTTTTTTTTAAATTAATAATAATTTCTTTACATGGGGAATTATTATTATTATTATCATCATCATCATCTCTTTGCTTTTTTGACCTGCACTCTCATCTTGGTTGTTCTAATCACAATGTTAACAAGGTATTGAATAAAGAGGTCACTGGTATGAAGACAGACACCTGAAATGTTTTAGTATAACAACCAACAAATGCATGCTGATCAAAATAACAAATCCATTTTATAGAGTAATATGTTTATTCATACTTATCTGTGTTGAGCATAATGTTTCATCTTCCCACGCAAGTCACTTTTCTACTGACTAAACTATACAGAGTAGAGATGTGGGTGACCAAATTGTTAATGACATGGAGAATGGCTGTTGGAAACCTTTAGTCCTATAAGGAAAATTGGAAGGATGTTTGAGAACTTTAGTCCTATAAGGAAAAATGAGCATTGAAAAAGATTGTTTTCTCTCAAAATGTAGTAACACCTGGCGTGCTCTGCAAGAACTCTCCAGAAATAAGCAAACAAATAACTTCTGCGGAATGGGTGAATATTAGACTAATATTCGAATATACATATGTCACTACATTTCACTATTTGCATGGAAAAAATGTTTAGATCTGATATAAAACTAATGACATCGGAGAAAACTGTATTGATCCATGGAACACTTTTATTTTTATGCAGTCAAGGTATAGAAAATATGTAAACATTGATTCTACTGTAAGAAAATTTTAACTAATAATTTTCACATTTTAAAAATTCTTTTCAAAATAGTTTTAAGAAAGTAGATTGCAGAAGCAGTATACAGCAACATAAAAGACACATACTAATTAATTTTTCAATACCATCAGAAAGATCAGTACTTGGGATAGTAAATAAAAAATGTACCATTAAAATGGAGAGAATGAAAACATTTTTCTCTCACACATGTGACTCTAAGCTGCAATAAGAAGAAGACTGATTCTGATGTTCCATCTCTTCAATTCAAACTGACCATCAATTCCTTTCTTTCGACCTTGTAAACCTGCTTTCCATTGTCTGCTGTGAAAATGGAGTGACCAAGGAAATTATATATTCAGGTTTTTTTAACAGTCAGGAAATTAGAAAATCAAGTCTTTTCTTTTTTTTTTCTTTTTTTTTATAAATGACAGCTACCAAATTAGAAGCCAACCTTAGACTCATCATTAGGCACTGAACTTCACCCCCACCCAGTTTAACATGAATTTCAACTGTCTTCAATAATAAAAAGAGTAAAAGCAATTTTTCTTATCAAATGTTTTGCAAACAGATTGCTTTTTTTTCTTTTAGAAAGAGACAAAAAATGTGATCTTATTATCAAAGCATGACCTTTTGCATTTTGTCTGAATGAAAAAATCTCTGAGGAAATAAGTCTAATTTACCTGAAATATCACTCAACATTTTGCTTGTCAAGAGATGAAAAAGCCAAAGACAGAAAAGATGCTTTTGAATGTGTCGTATTATTCTGGTACATCAATTTCTATTTGGGTCACATCGGTTCAATCTCTATTTTGCACCGACTGATGCTATTTTAAAAACGAATCATAAGTGTTTACTAACAAAAGATTACTTTAAATGGCAACCACTGCATCTTCTGAAGGTTTCAGTAATTGATTCTAATACACAATCACTGATTAATTAAAAGAGAAAATCACCTTGTGAACTGTAATGCAAAATACCTTAAAAATGAGAGCTGTTTTCACAACAATGTCCAATTTAGATTTTCCTATTTTCAGAGGTTACACTCTCACACTTGAGCAAACTTAAATTAATATATATTTAAAGAAATTAGAAAATTATTTGGATATAAACTTGCCTTCTACTTCATACCATTTCTTAATCGTCTGATTACTTTGGAATTATTTAGCTCCAAATATCTTGGTAATGTATATAATCTGATCTTGAAATTAACATTGAATGATAAAAATCTAGCAAAAGATTTCATTTTTATACACCACTTTCCTCCCTCTTATGACAGCATTTTGCAAATTACAAGGAAATTTTGGCATTGTTTAACCTACATACCATAAAAACAAAATATGTGACAAAAGGGTTGTTATTCCCTTGATACCACTATTACTGTATACATTTTTGAATTCCTCAGCAATGTTCATTTACAAGATTATAAAAATATGTAAACTCTGTACAATGCAATGTTTTTTACTTTGTATAAAAATTTATTATTTACCATTTTATAAAGAAATACATTTGAAAAGAAATCTTTTAATTCAAATATTTATAAAAAATTACAAAATTATCAAAATATGTAATCCAACTACAATACAATGTTTGTGGTAAAAATTATAAATGTTCTTTAATTAAACACATGGAAAACTTTGTCCACCCAATGAAATGGAGCTACACTTTGATATTGAATGTTTGTGGTCTCACCTAAAATCTAAAATTAAAGGAATGTTTGGTTCAGAGGAAGAGAGGCTCTCAACCAATTTTAGTGAATTTATATGGCAAGAGCAAATAAATGCCAAGAAAATGTATTTTTAAAAAAGACTTATTAGTTCATTGTTGTTATGCATTTATTTAAATTTTCTTGTTCACTTATTATCTTGTAAACATTATTCTTGTAAATAAGCAATCTAATAAATAAATAGTGTTTAACATCTTTGTTGTCACTTCTCATGAATAAAGAAAATGTATAAATTCACTTTTATATGTTTGGGTTTTATTAAAATATAAATTCTTGCTTTTTAAAACAAACATTGTGGAGGAAGTCAAAAGTGTATACAGTAACAGCAGTGTTAAGGTTATCAACTGTCCATATGGTACACCATTTTTTTCACGGGCACAAAGATTAAACATTGCCAAAATTCCTTTCTCATCAAGAAAAGCTACACGCTTTCTTTTCTCACTACAGTTATTTTCTTATTTGAAACAATTATTGAAATTTCAAACAAAACTAATCACCGTGAAGCTTTTCAATTGCGACAAGAATAAAAGAACTAACAGCAAACCCCTAAAGAAACATGCTGACATTGTAATTAGGTAATAAGGATAGAATGCAAAAGTATCTCCACCTGTAAAATTTTCTGTTTTTAAAAATCAAAATTCCTCTTCAGTAAATATCCAAAACTTGTAAAAGAAAAAATTTATTTGGTAAACAGTAGAATTAAAGCAATTTGTGAAGACAGACAAATGAAAGAATAAAGTAGACTGAGATCGGTGTCATTTTTATTCAATAAGCATTTCTTCAAGTTATTGCGATATGTTTTTGGTTTTAGAAGAAAGAAATGCAAAATAGAAAGCATAAATGAAAAAACAATTGCATTCAAAGAAAACCCAATGGAATTTCAAATCACATGTCAAACTTTATCAAAATTATATGAGTCTACTAAATTATGATTGATTTTTAAAGAATGTGGGGAACAAGAATTTTGTAAACGTTTTGAATGAACAACATCTAGACAAAATTTTCTTAACTCACATCAAATGTGTATTTGAACACTGACACTTTTACTTCCCTCCCTACCAAACTAAATTCAGTTCACCATTCTAACATCTTCTATGTGCCATGTCCCTTCAAGGCATTGGTGATCATGATTCTCCACAATTTCCTGTCCTTTGTAGCTCTTAATAAATGTTATCATTTTGTTGTGGAGATATTTTTCTAGTCAACAACTCCAGAATATGGTTAATGAAGAATTTCTTAACTATCCAGAAATGTGTGTATGTGTGGGTGTTCCCAATCCCCACCCCAAAGTCTATAACTAAAAAGCATTTTGGAACATTCAGTGGGTAACGTTTTCTGAGACCCATATCTTCTGAATGCTTGCAGACTTGTTTTACTAAGAATTTATTTGTTTGACTGGAAGTAGCCAGCAATTTGAGTGCATCCATGTGCAGTGATCTGCAGCAAAACTGGTCTCAGAGTTTTGAGTTTTCCGTCGATATTAATAGGAAATAGGTTTTTGTTTTTCATTGGTTTTCTTTTAGGTATTTACGTTTCATTTCTTTTTTTCTCAATTCTGTCTGTTTTCAATGTTTGATGGGGGTGGGCAATATTTTGATTAAATAAACAATAGCCTTTTTTGGGGGCAGGGACTCTTATTTTTGTCTTTTTTCACTGTCCCCACTTTTTACACTCAATTGATTTTCTTGTCTCATCTACCCCAGGTCCCTCACTCTTGTCTTCGTTTCTTTAAAGTCCCCGTCTCTTTCAATCTAATCTTTCCATCTCACACGGTTTTTCACCATTCCATTTTTCTTTCCTGGCTCTCTGGGAATGTAGCTAAGAATCTTATTCCATTTATGTCTTTGTAAGAGTCAATAAAAGTAGAATCCAATTGACTTTAGACTGAATCTGAGGAAAAGAAATTTAAAAATATATTTTTCTTTTCTTGGATATGTAGCATATAAATAAAATCTTATATAGCTTAATACTGCTGACTCATTCAAGTGTTGATATACCAAACAATCTCATTCTTTTTTATTTCCCAGTGTTCTCCTTTTTATACAACTTTTCCTTATCTAAGCCAAGAGGAGGACACAAATGAACTGTAGCTATATCTCTTTTAATCAGGCTCTGAAAGAAATAACAAAAATATAAACTTGTTTGTAGATTTATTGCTTGCTAACAATTTCACATGCCATCATTGCTGCCTATGAGATCTCAAAATCAATGATGTTTGTTGCTGTTTTTGAGGAACAACTGCATCTTGAAATTATTTCTCTCTCAAAAAATAAAATTCACAGCTTAAGAAATTAAAAATATTTAATAAAATTCAGTATAGGAAATAAAATTCAGTTTAGGAAATTTAAAATACTTACAAAATCTTTGGAAAAAAAGATAAAGAAAACTAACTTTGTATTCAGTAATTTTAAATACAAAACAATTTAAACTATTAATATTTGTCAGAAATTCTTTTCCTCTTAAACACAATTGTTCCAATTTCCAAAGTTACTTCACAAACTATTGCAGCAATTTGCTAAAAGAAATGAAGAAGAAAAAAAAGATTTGCCAAAGGTGTGCATCTGAGGAAAGCAATTACATTTATGTAATATACTTGCCACAACTAATATTTAACCATGTAGTGGGAACGAAATGCAGATGGAGCAGACAATCACTACTGATAACGGTAACCACCGCCATTGGTCAAAGTGCCAATATTTAGTCTCTGCAGAAAGACAACATATCTGTCGTATCAAAACAGAGCCAGTGTGAACACCAGAATGTCTGGTTATGAAGAAAGAAAGCGTTTAACAGCTTTCCCATGAGATAGCTCTGCAAATGATTCCTTTGCTAGGCAACTGCCAAAGTTTTAGGCTCCATAAAAGCAGGCACAGTTTCTGTGGGAAGAGGCAGAGGTTGGCAATACGCTGTTCTGCTCTTATCATCTCTTACTTGTGTGTCTGTCTTCAGGCAGAGTATAACTGAGGAAATATTGAGAGGTGCCTAGTCCCGAGGAACAGCTGCGTCATTGCACTAACGAGGGGGTCAGTGCAATACTGACAGTTGCAGGATGTGGGTGAGCAATTTTTGGCCCTAGCCCGGGTGTATATACCCCATATTAAACTGACCTTGTGTCACACCTTGTCACGACAGGGAGACAATTAAATAACAGAGCTTATGTACGCTGTGTTGACAACAGAACAGGATTGCTGTACATTACCAAGGATTTTTGTTTGTGCTACCTAGCATCATTTCAAATTTGTTCATCTTTGTTTCAGGTTCTAGTGTCTTGACTGCGTCCGTCCCATACATGTGGTGTTCCTATGTGGAAATCTTGCCCGTGTCCTGCTCGTTGTGATTCAGTGTTTGATTCCAGTGTTGCTGAATTTTTTGTCCTTCATTGGCAGATCTCCCAACCAATGAGAAGAAAATTCCTTCAAACCACCAACCACTTTGTTGCCCCACCCCAACATCAAAGCCATGATATTGCAGGTTATAAGAATAATAGAGAATTGTAAAGTTTCATTGTAGGAAATTTTAATTACTTTGTTAATACTCTCTTTCTATAAAGTTATGAGAGGATCTGTTTAAATTAACTGGTGAGATCACATGGCTCACAATACTGCATTTGGAGATATATAACCTAAATTTTACACTGGAGAATATACAAAATTCATTTCAACTACACGATATGATTGGTCTGCTCTTCACTTCAAAAAGAAAACAAGAAACTAAACTCACCAATAAACAAAACTCTTAAACCATCGAAATATATTGTAGAAGAAAGTGAGAAAATGTTTTAAAATCTTTCATCTCCATCAATATACAAACCTCACAGTGTAATTATAGGATACGAACTGCACAAATGATTAGATATGGGCTGAGGAAGTGGTAGACTGGAATCGGCTTTTAAACTGGTACACTGGGAAATCACACGGAACCAGGGGTATATTAAGATGGGATGATTTGTGGCCAAGAAGAAGTATTGGCATATTTACTTCTACACTTCCAGGAGTTGGTGAATGTAACTGAATTTGAAGAATCATTTGGAAAGAAGAAAATAAAAAGATTAACATTTCTTGAAGGATATCTCCATTGAATTTTGCCACACTACCCCCCCCCCCCCCACTCACATCTCATTGTAAGTGATCCCGTGTTCTGTTTTGTTTGCATATCAACCCTTTGTGGCTTATTTAAAGCCGAAACATATTTTGGATTGTGAGAATCATTTTTTAAAGTAAATATTTCATTATTATTTCATTATTTGGAGATAACAATGGTTTTTCTTCCTGAAACAAGTTCTACTATTCAGCCCATAGCTGGGGAGAGAAAAGTGGTTCTGGAACTTTTATGAAGTAATCATATGCTTCTGAATTAACTTTTGACAAATATATTTAAGGCTTTATAGAATACCAACTCCAATATAATAGTGATACAGTATAAATAATGAACAGTTACTGGAGAGTAATAGTTCTCTGATTAGTCTTGAAAATTATTGTCAGTGCAGTTATTCCCCACTGTTTTTTTTTTGTTTTTTTTGTTACTCTTGTGACATTTATATCTGCTTGGTGAGAGAAGCAGTTGCATATTGTGAATGGTAATTTTCAAGCAGGCAGGCAAGTTCTCTCCATTTACAAAAATTAAATGTGATAAACTTTGTTAAATTTACTAAATAGCTACTGTTCTAAATAGATATGTTTTATAATTGATTTTTACAGATCTAAATTCTCAAAGTCTAGGCCAGATCAACTTCTATATAATGGTCATACAAAATTGTCACTATAGGTTATTGTCATTTTTAATCCCATATCCAGCATTCTTATATGAAAGTGTTTGCAGCATAGTGGTTATCAGTATGGTATGCTGAGGCCTTGGCATTTGCTTTCACCCAAATACACTTGGGAAAGGCATGAATCCATCTTTTCTCTTTCCATCTAGGGCTTTAATAATAGACTGGTCTTCTCTAGCTTTGGCTGACAACCAGTTTCCGAGGAGGATAACTCTGAGTCCAAAACTGGTTGGGTGTGGGGTTAGAAACTCCACCCCATAAAAACTGATTTACTATGGAAACAACAACTACGGTAATATTAGCCATTTCCCTAGATGGAAAACTTTGGCATTCATTGCTTGAAATGTTAGTACTGTTTTCAGTCAAAAATTTATAAAATCTTTCTCTTAAAACAAATTTTCAGAAAACAGGTTTCTGAAGTCCAGTAGCTGTTATCACTCTTTCAAGTATTGATGGGAGTGGGGTTCTTTCCTAAATTTTATTTGAAGTAGTGTGAAACGTCAAAATCTTTATTATGCCATTATTTTCTCTGAGTTATATGGGCTATATCCATTTTAGTTGTTGCTGCTGCTGGAAGTTTTCAAGTGATGTGCTTTCTGTTATTTGGTACAGTTCTTGGTTTGTGAATCTGTATCATCAGTCCGTAATGCTCAAAGAAGGGTGATCTTTAGCAAGGCCCTCAGGTTTCACTCACTCACAGTCTTTTTTCATTGATCTTAGGAAGTGGTTGTATAGAGCTGACAGTTTAGATATTTCTGAACAGGTTTGACACTTATGCATAACATCCTTAAGCAACACCTACATTAACCGTCCTGATTATCCACTGAGATTCTACATAGTTAACATATATATCATTCCAGTATTGTTATGAATATAGGCTTATAGTGTAATGACTGCTAAATAGTGATCATGAAAATTTATTAGAAAAATCTTCGTTTATATTATTATCAACAAAGGTTTTTCTAATAAATTTTCATGATCTCAACACATATCAAGAGTTTTGACTATAAAGACGTTTTACAGTACACTATATAATAAATATTTATTAGCAAAGATTTTTCTCAATCTTTAATTAAATGTTCAAAGTTCTAATTATAAATGTTATTTAGTAGCATATTGGTGAACATTTATTGTGGTGCAATGACTAATGAGCTGGTTTTATAACCCACTGTTCCTAAGTTCAATCCTCACTTGATGCAATACACAGTTGGCCTTATGTCAAAGAGATCTAGTGTAAATATCTAATGGCAAAATGTTTCTTATTTAATGGTCATACTGTGCCAAGTAAGTTCAGTCTTTAATATTATTATCAAGTTTCACTGGCAGTAAATTGCTGTGATGCCAAAAGAAGTGTAAAAGAGACAGAGAAATCTTATCTCTTGCCCAAAGGTAACCTATAATTGTGCAAGGCAAGGAGATTCTTTTAAGTAAACCTGTTGAAAAACAAAATAAAAAAAAAAGGGCTGCTAATATTGTGAGAAAAGCTCACCCATACAAAGAAAAAGTAATTTGTGTGAATAAATGAGCTGCTTTGTAAGGGGCTTGATAAATTACTTGCAACCAAGGCAGAGAAAGGTCATTTCTCTTTTAGTTGCAGGGTGGGGAAAGGTGGATAGATACGGAAAGCAGTAGGCAAAAGCAAAAACATGAACTGGGAGCAATTCCCAACTTTTTCTTAAATGAAACAATTCTTCAATTTCCTGCCTTAATTGTTCTTTAATAAACAAGTCTTTATTCTCCTTTTGAAATTTATTTCATGGCTTCTATTTTTCTTTTGACCTCTTATCTCATTAATAATGATCTTTCAAACTTTATTCAATCATTGCTTATTTTTCTTTTCCTCATTTTTAGATCAATGTGTAGCATTTATTTAGGTTTCAAATGAACAATTCTATTTTGCACATAAAAAACAAAAAATAGCAATAAACAAAACAAACCTAAATACAAACTCATCACCATATTCAGTTCTTTTGAAAAAATATTTAATAATGATTGATTTTTATTGATTATTTTTAATTAATAAAAACAGAAAATCTGTTTTGCCAATTTATAATGGGAATAAAAAACTGACAGTTAAAAATATTTTTTCACAAGTGTTAAAAGAAAAATGATGATGGTCATCATCCTAGCAGTGAAAGCATTGCGGTTGCTAGGGTTGATACTGATGTTACTATGACTAATTTCAACAGATTTGGTCTGAATCATATGGGTTTATAAAAAGTGTCCTTTTGGATTGGATGAATTGGAAAATTTTTGTCATTTTGAAATTATTCACAGTTTGAAATCCTTTGATGCTAGAAATTTTCTCAAGTTTGGGTTCTGGCAGAAATTCACTACATCATCAAAAATATATAACAGCAACATTTAATTTTACAATTACAGTGGTTATATTTTCTGTACAAGTAATCTAGGATTTTAATCTATACAATTAATGCTTGTTAAATTTAAGTAAGAATTGAACTTATTTTTTTAAACTAATATCTAAATAAATCTAATGCAAAACGGAAGTACCTATTAATTTCAAATGAGATACTTCGTTGTAATGGTAACATAGGAGATGGTTGCTTACTGGCTTTGAGTAATACTTCCCATTACAAAGAAAACAAAATATTCAGTTAATCAGAAAGTGAGGTTAGCCTGTGTGACCAATAAATATATATCACATCATATTGTATTATAGAATAGATTCTATTGAAACACACAACCGACTTTATAATTAATTTAAATTCAAAATTATTTCCTCAAACTAAATTTATTACATTTTCTACTTCTTGCTGTCAATTCTGTGCTTTGTAAAATCCTGAAAAATTATATCCAATAATGACAAGAATTTTGGTTATAATCCTTTATCAATGAAAATTCACAACTGTTTGCAAAATCATTGGTCCTCCTCCTCCTCCTCCTCCTCCAATAGAATGAACAATGCCTTTTAATAGCAATTTTGAGATCATAAACCATTTCAATGAAAACGTAAACTGTCTAGTTTTCTACTGTTTCAAACAGAGACACAATGAGAAAATGAAAGGATAAGAATTTCAACTGGGTGATATCAGTAGAGAGAAAAGTATAGAAAGTAATAACAATTTTATATAATAAATGAGCTTGAGGCTTTCTTTATCATACATGAATATAAATCTTGGTGCCAAGTTTCAAATTAATTTTCCACACAATACAAAGAGAAGAAAAAATTTAACTTGTAATAAAGCATTGTTGAAAGCATGATAATAAAAATTTTTACTTGTGAAAATATTAGCTTCCATTTTTAAAAAGCTTTAATTTCCTGAAGACATTTATTATAATACAAATCATTAACCTTTCCTTTATTCTTTTTATTCCTATATACAACAGTGGATCAATAAGTCTGCAACCTGATATTTTAGTTCAATGAATCATGATCTGAAATTTTCACTGTATAATCTTCATTCTCTGTGATTAATATTCAGTCCTGAATTAAGTGCATTGGCAAGACAAGAAATTATATTGTAAAATAAGTCATTTTTACATAATTAGGCTACAGACTTATTGATTTACCTACATATGCTAATACTGGCCACACTGTAATGATTCAAGTTTAGTTTCTTGAGGATCAACTTTCTGGAAAAAGGTATTCAAGTACAACAATTTTGTCAAACAATGAAATGCTAAGTTAAACTAAAATAAAAACATTGATAATCTCTTACACTGATTTATCTTTATCTTATTGTGAGAAGATTCACAAATATCAACAATGAACATTTGAAATACAATAGCAGAAAACTCAGCTGCTATTGAACAATGAAATAATGGCACATTTGAAAAATTACAGTAATTATAAAAGCATCCAGAATTGTAATCAAAGAGTAACTTTTCATTATCTTTTGATTCCAACAAAAATTGCTTGTAAATCAAATAGGAATTTTTTGTTTTATTAATATAATTAAAATTTTGTGGTAAAGGTTAGGTTTGATTTAACAAGAAATCCATATTCCAGGCCATAAAAAGCAAACTTCTGAGAAACGTGCAATTCTTTAAGATGATTTAACTTTATTTGAGATCTTAGGTCAAAATATCTTTTTTTTTGCCAAATACCCAAAGCAATAATGAAATAACGATAATGTTTTCTTTTAAATTTAAAACAATCAAATTAAAACCAGTAAAATTTAACTAGAAATACCAGTTCAAAGTTTTTAAATGATACAAATATAAAAAGTAATCCAAGTTAAATGGAAATCCTAGTTCAATTTTTGTTTTTTAAATCAAATTTTTGATGAATGCAGATTTCAATCATGTCTCAAATCCTAGCAGAATCTAAATGTTGATTCCGCACAAATAGAATTTTGGAGGATTTGGAGTGAATGGAAAATCCTAATCAATGGTTTTAAACAAATCAAAGCTGGGTAAATTTGGTGCCTGTTGAAGTTTAAGATTTTTATTCGACAATATAAAATGGTGTTTTATTAAAGCAAAATCTGGTTAAAGATTTTCAGCATCAAATTCAAAGATAAAATCTGAAGATTAAAATATTTAAAACCTCTGAATAGCTGTCTTTTCTGAAACTAAAACAGGTACAAAACCAAGTGTATGCACACTGACATACCAACATTGAATAGTAGTAAAAATAATGGCAGATGGCACCACCATTCCCTGATCTTATGGAAAATATATATATATATATATATATATATATATATATATATATATACACACACATATATATATATATATATATATATAAAGTGAACATTGAAGTTAACACTCAGAGGCGACAGGCTGTTTCATGCTAGGTGCAATTGTCAGGCCACGAATGTTGGATTTTTCCTTGACTATTTATATATATATATATGGATCAGTGGTGCATTGTGGGTAATCTATTCTGGCAGTTATTTTTGTTGGAGTGGCTTGAATGTTTGTTTATTTATTTGTTTGTTTGGGTTAATTTATTTGTTTTTCATTTTGTACTTATTTATTCTTTTTGTTTTTTGATGTTTTATTAACGTAGTAAACAAAATTGCTGGTGGGGGGCTTTGCTTAGGTCACTTATTTAATAGTTAGTCTTGGTCTAGGAAGATAATTAAGGCTATTAATTTGTTCAATGTTTAGATTGCTTACTGCAGTCTATCCTGTTATTTTGGCGGGGGGGGGGGGCAGTTTTTAATTTATTTATTTGGATTTATTATTTTTACTTGTTTTTGCTTATTTATGCATATTTTTATTAGTTCTAACGTTTATTTTAGCGGGGGCGATTTGTTAATCAACCCAAATAAATAAAGTAAATAATAATAAACAAATTAACAAACCAATTCCACCAAAATAACCATAAGAATAGACTACAACAACCAATCCAAAAACTGGAAGTAAAAACAGCTATAACTACTATATAACGATAAAAAACATTAATATGCTACTCAAAAATCGAAAACCAAATCGAGTAAATAAAAATATACAAAATAAAAAATAAGTAAATAAATAAAAAACAAATAAAAATTAATCCAAATAAATAAATAAATGAACAAATTAACAAATTGCAACTGCTAAAGTAACTGTTAGAACTAATAAAAATATGCATAGATAAGCAAAAACAAGTAAAAATAATAAATCCAAATAAATAAATTAAAAACTGCTGCCAAAATAACAGAATAGACTACGGTAAGCAATCTAAACATTGAACGAATAAATAGCCTTAATTATCTTCCCAGACCAAGACTAACTATTAAATAAGTGACCTAGGGAAAGCCCCCCACTTTTTCTTACTACGTTATTAAAACATCAAAAACCAAAAAGAATAAATAATACAAAATGAAAATAAAAACAAATTAACCAAAACAAGCCACTCGCACAAAAATAACCGCCAGAATAGATTACCCACAATGCACCACTGACCCATATATATAAATAGTCGAGGAAAAATCAAACATTCGCAGCCTGATAATTGCACCTAGCATGAAACAGCCTGTAGCCTCCGAGTGTTGACTTCAATGTTCACTTTTATATTTATATTTACATATGCTCTATCTCTGATATTGAGCACTTTATCCCATAAATATAGCACACATTAAAACTATATTTCTTCATATATATATATATATATCTATATATATATGATTGAATAAGTCTGCTTATTTTGATCATAATACTTTCATATTCACAAATATTTTTCCGTATATTACAGAAAGAGATGGAAAGTATTTGTGTAAAAAAAGTGATTCTCACAGTTACAGTGCATTTCTTGTCTCATTTAATTGTAATATAGGGAAAAATAGTCGTGAATATGAAAGGATTATGATCAAAATAAGAAGACATAAAATTTGTAACTTATTCAATCAGATATGCCTGAAAGAGAATTTGCTGCCTAAATACACACACACACACACACATATATATATATATATATATATATATATATATATATATATATATATATATATCTCTATCAATTGTATTTTAGTATGTGGTGAATCAATGTACACACAGGCTAGGCTGCTCATTTTCAAAGCCTAAATAGAGTATGTATAATAGTGGGTGCCTGATGGATGGGACATTTCAGTTCTGAAATTGTGACGACATTTGACATCTCTCTATGATGTCATGTGTGGAGCTGGAATACCTGATGGAAAGCATTAATGGCTGACCATGAAACCTTCAGGATTGTAAGCACAAGTGTCTAACTAGAATTTTTCCCAGTAACAGACAAGTATTACATGTATAGCAGGAATACCTGATGAGGGGGCCAGTGCCATGAGTACTTAATTATCATAACCAGATGTCAAGATATGGTAGCAGGCAAGTGGCATTGACTCAAATCACATCTACATTCAATTCAGGAGGTACCAGATACACTTCCAGCAAATCACTTCATTGTTCTTTAGGTTCCATAGGAGACGGGACCAAAAAAAACACTAGAGTGTCATTGTTAACTCTACAGCACCATATGCAATACTTTACCTAGGGTTGTTTATGGTTTATTTTGTTTTATGGCATATCAACACTTCAATGGGTTATTTAATGCTGACAAGATTTTTAGGATAGGTTTGTATGAACAGAATATGTATTCTTTGTAAGAAATCAGTTTGTAGGTCAGGTTTCATTGACGTATTTTTGTAAAGAGAGTTTGGTCAAGTCAAATGTATTGCTGGTAATATTTTTTCTGAAATTTATTGCTGGTGTTTTTACTATAAAAGAACTATTTTTATACTTTTATAGTGTTTTGACCCGAATTTAAAGGTTAACTATTTGCCCGTAGCTGGGACCTTAACAGATGCTACCATGCCTCTGGGATTGTGACATCACTAATAGGACCCTGGAGGGCTGGCAAGTTATAGCATGGTCTAATCAGCCATGGTCCTAATTGTTTCAAGCTGGTGATGGTGTGATGAGGTCTATGCCCCAGCTGTCAGTGGTTCCATAATAGTGTAACCTGGGTTCTCATGGCATGGATTAAGGCTGTTGCTTTGCTGAAGTATGTCATTGACTAGTAAATGTTATCTTGCATTGTTTCATGACCATTTTTGCCCATTCATTGACGGCATGTACCCAGAAAAAGAGGATAAAGCCCCATGTTATCAGTTGCCCAAGTTTCCCCAGAATTAGTTTAACAAACATTCTAGAGACATCTGATGAATAGCATAGCCACCATGTTTGTATGGTGAAGTGGAGAGGTGTATTCACACCCCAAATCCTGTACATATCGGGGAACTGTGGACAGCAAATGAGACCAGGCGGCTCAATATCTCATCAAAAGTCTTCCCAGCACTTTTGCAATCACTGCCGCATGAGGTTGCTGCATTCTGCCAGACAACAGGAGCTTCTCACTTGATATAAGGTAGTTATCTTTTGGCATGTCAGTATGTATGTTCATATACAGAGTCACATGGTCTTTTTAATAATGATTTTGAAACATACATTAGCTATATTTGGCATTTCTACAACCTCTATTTTACTCCATTATTTTATTCTATTTATTTTGTATATATTTATGCCATTAAATTAGCAAAAGGAGTATCCCCCTCCTCCCCCTCCCCCTCCTCCTCCACAATTTATTCACATAATTCAGATGATTATACATATATTGGGATATTAACAACAGCACTTTACCTAGAAACATGTTTTCAAGGTTGAAGTCTTCCTTTATGCACACAAGCATAGGGATTACATATGAATATATGCATATGGAAGCAAGTAGACATGCATCATCTTTGTTGAAAAAATAAATGACTCTCTACTGGCTCGACATGCTCAGTAGAACCAATTTAGATGTTCATTTTATTTGTTTATATTAAAGAGGAGAAAAACAAAAACAAAGTAGATGAAAAACAAACTAAAAATTATTTTCATTTCTGATTTTCTTGGAACTAAAAATATAATCTTATAGCATCTATAGGAGGCATGGTGGATAGTGGCTCGGATTGAGGAATTGGAGAGCCGAGTTCAAATTCCAGTCGAATCCATTACATTCACTTATGTGCTAAAACCTTTGGGAAAGGTATTAATCCTCTTCTCCCTCCAGCTAAGGGTAAATAGCAGGACAGACTAGTCATATAGCCTTGTATGGCAACAGGTCTAGGAGAAGGACAACTCTGAATTAAAAACCTGCACAGGATTGTTTCGGTATCTTGTGGCACGTAGTGCACCAGGTCTCTGTATTTAACCCTTCAAAAAGTGTGGTTGGTTCTGCACAAAGCTTTCACCACTGTAATCAAATCATATGTGCTGGTGTCTGGGCTGTCGATTACTAGGAACCGAGTTGCTTGACCTCATATGTCGAATACGATGGGAGAGTCCACCATAGTATCTTATATTTATAAATATAGTTTGTTTACTGGTGCACATATATATAAAACACATGAGATTATATTTTGAGTTAAGAGCGTTATATATATATATATATGCTTAACAAGTGTTAAATCCTATGAAAGAATGGCTTGAATTATGACTAAAGTTTCAGGTGATCTTCAGTTAACTATATGTTGTATAGCATCTTTTAGCCTCGAGAAACCTTGGATCTCCACTCAGTTATTCCTCAGCTGTTGATGGCGGTGCAGTATCTGTTATGTCTCAACAGGCCAAAATGGAAGTGACAGTCTCGATTGCAATAAATGCATGTGAAGATGCTCTTCCCGATGTTGCCTTGTTATTTAACTTTTTTTTGTCAAGCTCACTTCTCCCTGTCAGTAAGCCTTGTTTTTTCTCTCCTTGCTGCAGCCTTCGGTGTAAATCACATCTCCAGCATGAGCAATTGTTTATATATATATTACATATACACACACACACACACACACACATATATATTTATGTACACATACAAACATGCACAAGATATATAAATATACTATGGAATACATACATAGATACATGTAAAATTAAATGTTTTGATACATTTTTAAGTCAGTTCTTGAAATAGCTAAATAATGTTGATTTGCTTATTAGTTTAGAAGCAATTTTAACTTACTTTATTGGATAGGCACTTCAAAGTTGAATTGAATAAAATAAATAAATTTTTAGTCCTTAAAAAAAAAAATCACCAGTTTTTCTGACTTGTGTCACTCTTAATAAATTTCAATTCTGATTGTTGAAAAGGAGCCTTAATTTTATTCGTTTTTTCTTTAAATGTAGAGTCCCTAAAATTCGAACAGACAACGCCAGGTAATCCACCTTACAAGAAAGAAATAAAATAAATAATCTTAAATATTACAAATTACTTGGGCCATGTTTGTGGTCCATTCTGTTTTACTGATAGAAACAAACATAGAATAAAATGAAGCAATTTGAAACAATCTGGCATTGCGATCAAATTAAGTATTTCATAATAAATTATGAGATCAGAGAATGGAAATTACAAGCAAACAGATCATAAAAAATTAAAAAGAAAAGATTTTTTGTCAAAATTGATTTGCTCCATTCAGCTCTTGCTCAAAACAAAATAAATCCTTATTGAAAGTTTTTCAAATCCAAACTTTAGAAGTCAGCTGCCCAAGTAGAAATATTAAAGCTGGTGGTTGACGTGGGGAGACTAGAGAGGCGAGGCTTGAAGAGGTTGGTGGAATGGTGAGGCTAGAAATAGCCAAAACAAGTGGACAGCCATAAACAGCATTCCCAGAGCCATGGCATAATGGAAATGTCTCAAAGTTGGCAAGAACCAAAAGTTCAAGTAGGGTCTTCTAAAGAGAAACCTGTACCTGACAGCTGGACTGTTTATTTGGCGCTGAGTAGAACAAGTCTTAGCAAAAGAAAGAAAAGCCAACTGAGTTGGCCAACAAACACGCAGTCGGAAGAGGAAGAAGATAGGAGAAATCACACACAACAAGTAGCCACTTTTGAGTTACTTGACAGGCTTAAGTTGCTAACTGATAGTTACCCTCAGGTAGATACAAGAAGAATAGAAACCTGTCAATAAAATTCAAACAAATTTAGTATCTGCAGTTAGATTTAAACACAGCAAGAATGTGTCTAATGATGTTTCATGGTTGGAAAATGTTGAATATCTATCATGCTGCTCAGTCATTGTTTATATGCTCATGACAACTTCCAAGTTTGTTGACCACTTCACAAAGTTTTCAAGATGACATTATTCTGCTTCCATATATGCAAAATTCATTTTATATTGCATAAGAAGCATTTGAGCGAGAGGATTAGATTTAACAATTGCAATAAAAGTGGACATTTTAAAATCAACCAGCAGGACAGAGTAACTGGAAAAAAAACAACATAAAAGAGGATAATAAAACGTAAGCTTAACTGGTTTTCATTCCTCACATCTGAGCTTTAGGAATTACTAAAAACGATATGCACAACAAATAAAATAGAAAAACACTAAAGACAGGATGATATTATATATATATATATATATATATATATATATATTATATAAATAAATAAATATAGTTTTAAGGTGTGCTATATTTATGCCATAAAGTGATCAGAGATAGAGTGTATGTAAATATAAATATAAAAGTGAACATTGAGTGTTGACTTCAATGTTCACTTTATATATATGTGTGTGTGTGTGTGTGTGTGTGTGTGTGTGTGTGTGTGAGTGTGTGTGTGTGTGAGAATTGGGATCAAATACAGATCAAATATGCATTGGAATCTGATAGAAATAATTATTTTATTATAAATAAAACTGAAATAAGTTAAACTGATAAACATTTCCTATTTGTTCTTTACCCTATCATAATCACCGAAGACTAATAACATTCAGGCCTCAAAGTCATGCATTCTATTTACAGAGAGTGGGCTGGAAGAACTTATTATATAGTATCTAAGAATTATCTGGTTGAAAGGAAGTTCTCACAGTTTGTAGAACATTAAATTTCTTTTGAAGTGCATTTCCTCCCAACCAAATAAATTTACATCCAGACTTGTTAAATGATTTTTCTATAAAAATGGGATTCAATTCATTGTACATAGAATTAAAAAAAAAGTTCTGCTTTATAAGAACATGGTAAACAGAAAACACTAAGACAGAAGACCAACTCAAACAATTTGTATCTATGGTAAGACAAAATTTAACAAGTCGTTTATTTAAACACTGCCAAATACAGAACAAAACAACTTCTTTAAATTAGATTTTATAAAAGTTTTTATAAGTATCTCATGTTAATTGCAATCATTAAGGAATGCCTTTGCAATAAGGAGGTGCTATCTGGGGAACCAATTTATATTTAAGTAAAACCTACTAAGGTTCAAGATTACTTCCATTTGATTCCTGGAAGAGAGAATAACTAAATGAGAAATTTGTAAATTAAAATTATGGCCCAAGCTGGATTTTATATAGTTTTCTTTTAAATATCAAAAACAGAGTACATTTTAATTCTAGGCAAAAGTAATACAAAAAGAATAAACCAAGTGCCTGTTTTCTCTTACTGTACAGCATGTATTGGTTAGAGGAAATAGAATAAAAGAAAGCTACAATGCAGTAATATTTTTTCTCTGTGCCGTGCCCCTTCAGACAATGCCTGATTATGGCTCTCCACAATCCCCTGTCCTTTGTAGCTCTTCGTAAATTCTGTCTTTTTGCTATCTCTTCTAATCCCTCTTCTTCCATCTATTCACAAGAGTACTTCAGGTAGTTTATGTGCTGCTTCCCTCTTGCCCTCTTGCCTTGAGTATGTCCTGTGAGGATCAAATTTTCTAAGCACACTTTCATTCATTATGTGCCCTAAAAATTTCAGCTTTCTTTCAGAAGTATAAGTATCCTTTTCCTCTAAAACTTTGTCATTTCTCACCTGTCTGGTCTGTGGTATTCTCAGCATCCTTCTATAGAACCACATTTTTGTTATCAAGTCTTTTCTTCATCTGTTAGGAGATTGTCCATCATTCACTGCCAGATAAGAGGACCAATATTACACAACAGTTAAGTATTCAATTTTGGTATCTCCAATTTGTAAATCACATGTTTGGCTCTTCTTTTTATGGACAACCATGCATTCTACCTTCTTACAATTGATGTTTAGTCCTTTCTTCTTGCTTTCCTTTACTATCTCCTGTAGGAGTTCCTGTATTTTCCTTTCTATATCTGCTATCAATACTGTGGTATCTGCATATCTAATATTGGTGAGATTTTTGCCACCAATAATAAATCCTGGTAGCACTTCAATTTCTCTCAGAATCACCTCTCTGTAAAGGCTGAATAAGTCTGGTGAGAAGACCCATCCTTGTCTGACATACCTTTCTATTTTTGCATATTTACTAAATTCATCCATATGCAGGTAGTCTGCTGCCGATATGGGTTATGGATTATTCGAATATCCTTACTTTTGAGTAATAAATGCAAAAAAACTTGCAAGTCCTACAAACTCAGATTCCCTATAAAGGATTCAATTCTTTCATAAATTGGTCATTTGCAGTTCTAATAAGTGATCTTAGAAAATTAATCAAAATAAGAAAAAAAAAAAATCAGGCAATGCTTATTTCCCACATTTCAAAATTATGAAAGATTACTTGATTTTTAAGCTCTCTACACAACATTGCCTCCTTTTGTTTTTCTAGAACTAATAGTTCCTTACACAAAGTCAGAATGATCTTAACCAAAATATTAAAGACAATATCTTTTGGCTTCTCAAAGCAATTCACAGTCAGACAGTGGCAATGTGTGGCAGCTCCGGACAAATTCACTGAAGGTAATTGCATTTAGTCTTTGGTTTGCAGCCAAAGTTTTCAGTTACTAAGTCACCCATCAAGAGTAACCGATTGAGCAACAGCATAAAAAAACGTAATGATCTGCTTGTCACAAGTGGTTGGAGATCAGTTTTAAAAAGTTATCACAGTTTTTATATTTTTGTAAGTGTTAGGTTTCTTACAAGCAAATCCAAAGAAATACAATCCAAAAAGAAAAACCTTTAACTCTTTCATTCTGGCACCAAAGTGTCATGACCAGTGAAAAGGTGTAGAACACTTCTAATGATTTGTTAACAGTGCTCAGTGTTCAACATAATGCCCATCCATATCTTGGAACATATCATTTGATCTTTGATGTTGCTTTAAAATAATTGCGATTATTTATTAGATACTTTTCTTTATATTTACAAGAATAGCTTCAGGTCATAATAGAAAATTTTTCCATATAAATAACATATTTGAGTGGACAGATGTTTTTTTTACTCAAACTGACATCCTTTTCTGTTTTATCAATATTACCGAGCATTTAAGATTTTGAATATTATGAAATAACTGCTATCCTCATCAATGCCTATGTAGATTATTTACACTATTTAAATTTGGACTATTGTACTCATCTTAGCTGTTGATATCATGTTTTGGGTGTTGTGGCCTCTGGCCTTTATCAAGTGTATATTGATCTGGACAACTGACAAGGAATGTAGATGTTCCTTAGACCTGATTCATTGTGAAGTTTTCAACTTAAGAAATGTATAAATAAAATAAAAGCTGTTCTCTTCTTTTTTCCTAACACAAATTTAGGAAATTGAAAACTATTTTTAATATTAGTCAGTTTACAGATGTTCTGTGTTACTGTTCCTTTCATATTGAAAATATATGTTAAACAATATGACAGAACAACAAGGACACATGGCCCAGAGGATAAAGACGTTGGTTAGAGTCAGTGACTAGACCCAAAGAGCTGCGAGTTCAATACCAGCCTAAAGCAGTGGTGAACCAAAATACTTGGAGAGTTGAGTTAATTGAGACATCTAGAAGAGGCATGGCACATAGAAGTAGAAGAATCAACCCCGATGGACGAAATAAAGGGTTTGGTTTGAAATTCCAATCACCTGGAAAAGACCAGAGTGTAAAACATTGTGAATATGGCAATGAAGATGAGGATAACAGTCTGAATAATGTAAATAATCATAATACCTCATCTCAGAGATATAGACAGACACAACCTGAAAAAGGGTGATAAGCTGTAAAAAAAAAAAAAACAAATCAATCAATCCCGATTGTTCACGATAAAGTAAATAATCTGGAAATAGCAAAGGACCAGGATTAATTACCTTTTTGTATTTAAAATTCTAATCTTTTTTCTTTTCATTGTTGAACGTAAGACTTAAATTTGAACCTGATCTGCAGGTTTCATTTTCTGTGTTGATAGCCATTACACCACTCACACATCCTATTGAAAGACTATGTATCTAAATTATAACAAAAGGATGTTCATCCAACAGAGCCTGATTAAATAATTTCAACTAATGAAAATCTTCATTTAACAAATCTTTTTGAACAAGGCCGGAAATTTATCTCCTATGTTATCAGGGAGTTGACCTACAAAAATGATTATATATATTTAAAAAAAAAAAAAAAAAAAAAAAAAAAAAACGCCAGAAAAACCCATTATCCATAACAAAAGAACATTTTTAGAAAATTCCTGTCTTCTTCAATGCATGGAACTAAATTGATGTCAATAAGAAATCATAAAATTCAATACCATAAAATTTTAAACATATTTTGTTGATGCCACACTTAAACAGTTAAAAATATAGAAATATTTCTTAGAAGATAATATTAAAAGACAATGGAGGCAATTGTTGATAAATTACAAGTTGTAATGTTCAGTTTGAAATGTATTGTTTGATGAAAAAAAGATTTAATCAGATAGTAAAATGCGACAGGAAATTGGTTTGTGGGAGAAGATGAAGAAGAAGAACAGGGGGAAGGAAAAGGAAAAGGAGAAATAAGAGTGAGAGAGAGAGAAAAGAATGAAAGGAAAATAAGGCAAGAAAATAGAGGAACCAATAAAAAGAATGAAGTCATTAAAAAGAGAGAGAAGATGAAGGAAAATAGGAAAGCAGGTGAGAGAGAAAGAGTAATTATTTAATTTTGTGGCTTAGAGGAAATGGAGGATGAAAACCAAAGATCTGTTTGAAAACATATGCAAGTTTTTGCTTGTTTCTCAATCAGTGGAAAAGGAATGAAATAAATAAAAATTGATGACTGTAGAAAAGAGAGGAAAGTAGATATATAAACAGAATCTATATGTAAATAGAATCCTGCCTCGTAATTATTCAAAACTTGAAAGCTAACAGGTAAGTCCATTCCATATTTGGGGGCAGCATTAATCGTTGTTGCATTCATGTGCTTAATTGGCCAAGGAAGATTGGGAAAAGGGAATAGAAAAAAGGTCCTTGTCAGACTTTTATAGAGCTGGATGCATGCCCGGAGGAGGGAAGGTGTAGATAGAGATATTGATTAAATATAAAGTAAATGTTTCTTAAGCTTAGCTTAACAAAGAGTCAGAATAATGAGACATTTTGTGAGGATTAAACCTATACCACTGGAAAGATAGCTTCCAAAAGCTAAGCAAAATATTATGAAACAGGAAAATTTCCTAATAAAAAAAGAAAAGAGTACTGAACTATTATTACAGTTCTCTAATATAGCAGTGAATACAGGACAATCTCTCTTCACAGATAAAGACTTAAAGTAACAAAAATGTGGTTCTACAGAAGGATGCTGAGGAATGCCAAGAACTGAACATGTAAGCAAAAACAAAGTTTTAGAGAAAATAGAAACAAAAGGGTCACTCATACTTAACATCAGGAAGAGCTACTTGAAATTTCTATAGAACATAAGGAAAGAAGGCTTGGAAAATTTGATATTCACAGGGCATATTAAAGGCAAGAGGGATAGAGGAAAGCAACACATAACATACTTAGTGAGCTTGAGTAAATGGATGACAGTACAGGGTTTAGGAGAGATAATGAAAAGACAAAATTTATCAAGAGCTACAAAGAACAAGAAATTGTGGAGAGCCATAATCGCCAATGTACTGAAGGGTCAACTTATTAAAGCATTGCTCCTCTACAGGTAGTAAAAGTAAATATAAAATGAAATGTCAATAAAATTAAAAACAGCTAATGAAGAAAACGTAGATCTTCACCTGAATAACAGTAGGTATGCGACATAGTATGGAATCTAGGAGGGTGGTGGTGTGTGGATATCTATCTAGGCCTGTTCATTATCTGAGTTCTTAAATAAGTTACAGGGATTTAAACTAACTGCAATATATCCTATAAATGCTTAATGGGTTTTTATTATGGTGATGGAAGAGCTAATAAAGTATCTGGAAGTTAGTCAAGTGTTCTTGGAAACCATTTTCCATTGTCACCTGTGTATGATGGGGGTTGGGTTGACTTGTTGGAATAAACCATTACCACTACTAAACATGGACAACATAAAAAAGAGATGCAAAGGGTTTTACAGTAAGTTCACTAGTGGTCCTTATGAATTGCAACAGAAAACAGCTCCCTCTATTACAGAACCACCGCCAGCTTGCACAACATCTTGATGACAAGCTGAGTCTTATGGATGCTCATCTATATAGAAACTTGATCATCTGCCTGAAAGTGCTGGAATTGCAATTTCTTCAACCAGGCAACATGGCACCAGTCTTTTACAATCCAATGATGATGTTCTTATGTCCAGGTGAAGTGTAGAAAACAAAGTCAAGGAAGGTGTCAGTAATGGTGCCATTGTTGGTCGATGGCTAGAAAACTCAAGGGTATGCCATTTACACTATACAATGCATTGTCTGATGGGTTGAGTGTCACTAGCAAAAATTGGAATGAAATCCGATGCAATATTCCCAGTCATTGGGTTACCAAACCTCTTAGCCACTGATGCTTGTATATGTGAATTATCGAAATGCTATCAGCAGTTTTAACATAGCACTGATATCTGTCAGAGATTCACATATGTTTGATATATGCTTACTCTTCTATTACTGGAGAAAAAGCTAAAACAAATGCCAACTCAGAATAACAGTACCCTACACTCATTCTGTTGCTAAACTGTGTTAATTCCTGTCATATTATTTGACTGCCACAGCTATGCTAACTCTTTACCTGTGTTACACTTACCATGTTGCTGAGTTTCTAAAATTGGGAATAGGAGAGCAGGGTTCCAATTCCAGTAAGGGTTCATTATATTCATTTATGCACAAATGCTCTTGGGAAAGATATGAATCCACCTTCTACCCCCAGCTATGGATTAATTAGTAGAATGTGTTTCAGTAAATCATTATTATCTAAAAAAAATTCTTACACTGTCAAAATATTTTCTGATATTAAATAACCTTCAAAAGGTCGATAAGCTGTAAAAAATTAAAAAAAAAAATCAGTCAATTCTACAAGTGGGGGAGAGTAAAACCATTGAGGTTGAGTGTACTGCTGTCTCTTAATTTATTGGCACTTAATTTTAAAGAACGAGAAAATGGGTTAAGAAATAAAAGTAGAGAGGGAAGAAAAAGGAAAAGATAAAGATTAATGGGAGTGAAAGGGGCCAACTAAAAAAAGTAATGGAATACAAAATAAATAGAAATGGGGAGAGTAAAGAGAGAGAGAGAGAGAGAAAGTAAATAAAAGTAGAACAAGAAATAAAATGACTGTGAATGTCCAGTAAGTAGCCATGACCGTGTCTGCAAAATGAAATAAACAAAGAAAAAAAACCAAAGCCAATCATTCATTTTGCATTTTTGCTGCCTGCTCCTGTTCCTCAACGCACTTCCTCAGACAATATGCAACTCTAAGCAATAAAAACCGGAAGCTGGCGTCAGGAACAACAGACAGACACAAATGTTATTGACATTGTCCTGTTTATTTAATGCATTTCGCTTTATTTTCTGGCTTCTGTAGTACTCAAGTCTCTTGGCCAATAATCCAGATGAGGAAAGGCAATAGTTTTGGGAAACAGTCTCGTGTAACAAAGCACCCTGGCAAGCAATCGACCAATCAGGCATCAGTTTCATTTGATTTCCCCAGGGCATCACTATAGAGAGGATGTGAGGTTAGAAACCTTGCAACTGTTTGCATATAGAAAATTAAAAGGCTGTAATGGAAGTGAAGTACATACTTAAGCTTCAATGTTACAATGTATGTACAGTAAATATATGGAGACATGTACGGTTTGTCCCAAAATGAAGTGATCTCAGAACCTATATGTTCTTTTAACAGACATATTTGATTACAACCAGTTTTTATCCACACATAAAAGCAAGTGAGATTTGCTTTGTTCAAACAAATGTAAACTTAAAAATGTCTTCCAAATGAGAACTTCTGTTATTTGTAAACTGATAAAGTGTGCCATTATTTTCTTTGAGATTACAACTGTTGTTATTCGGAAAGAAATGATTTGTATCTAAAAAGTAAATACTTTGGATGTTCTTCCATAAAGAATTGGAACAATATTGATTGATATAACTCACTTCTGCAGATGAAGTGCAGCATTAAGATGGGATATAGACATGGAATGCTACGGAATGTTAATATCACTCCCTGTAATCAACATCTAGAATTTACAAGCATTTTAGTTTTTTTTATGTATAATGTAGATATAGTTTATTTTCAGATGGACAACAGGATAGTCTTGAATGAAAGTTTCTCAGAAAATGATACAATGATTTTTGAGCATATATTTTCAGAAACAAATCCCAGGCTCGTAAAGGCAGTTTTCAAACTGAAATGCAGATAAAACAAAATATATAAAAAAATAAACAGTAAAACTCAAAATAATATTGCACATTAATAAAATACAATAAATGTTCTGTTACTTTCACAATAATATCCCCACAAATTTTTAAATTTATTCACTGTAGCTGGAAGCTATTTTCTGGTGGGTATAAATGTTAAGTGCTGAGAAGAATTACATATTAATATTTATAATCAATATTTGATAGCCCGTTGTTGTTCTATGTGCTGTGTCCCTTCAAGATGTGGGCAATTATGACTCTCCACAATTTCCTGTCAACCAAACTTGACTATTTTCTCTTATATGCTGGTAGTGTAATGGATATCAGCATAGAAAGTGTAATTATCGAAAAGAGTTCAATTTTTGGTCTTGTCTGTTACATTCATTTTTGCACAAATACAATTAGGAAAAGGCATGAATGAGTGTCTTCTCTCCACCTCAGCTATGGGTTAAATAGCAAGGCAGACTGGACTCTTTTTATTCAAATGTGTGTGACAAACATCCTGGGTGCTAAACTGTGTAAAAGTTAGTGAGATACAGTAGGATGCTTTGATTGGTTATTTTTTACTTGTATAGACACGCATCAGATGTCATGAAGTAACAGATAATATTCAATTAAGTGTAAGAAAACAATCTAGATGCTAAAGTTTGTAAAAGTTAGTGAGACGCTAAAGGATGTTTTGAAAAATGTTGTTTTGTTTGATTTTTCATGACAGTATATCTCAGATATTTCATATATGTATTGATTTTTATGTATTTAGAAGAGATAAGTTAGATTCATGAATAATGGATCTGTAGAAAAATGGTGACATAATTATTGTGGGGACCTATCTACAAATGGACTCTTCCACACCTATATAATATGGCTACCAACTCTGAGTAAGGTGAGTCATCAAGTGAGGGTCACCGAGTAGTAGTGAAAGAGTGAGTCGAGACACCAGTGAGAGAATGTACTCTCCAGTCCACATTTACCTTTTTACTACGTTTCCGAGAATATACTATTTAACCTATATCTGAGTCCGTGTTATCTTTCTATGGTTTTACACCATAACAGTAATGTAGTTTTTTTAAACGTGTGTTAATAGTTGGTAATATTGCTATAAATATATTTTCATAATATTTTCTCTTTATAGGGTTATGTTCTTTTTTTTATAAGGCTGGTATTGGTGAAATTAAAGTTATGTCCCATGTCATTGCAGTGTAAGATGAGAGAATTTGAATGTTTATCTAAATGCAAATCTCTTTTCTGTTCCTGGATGTGGATTTCAGATCACGTGAAGTCTCCTCAGTATGTTATTGCACTGTAGACATTAAAAAAAAAAGCAAAAAAAAAAAAAGCAAATCTTTTGTACAGCCGTGCTCCTAATAACCATTATCCATGATGTCACCATAGACTATTTTAAACTTTCAGCTTTCCAAAGCACACAGACACCACATTGATCCTTGAGAGATGTTGAAAGTACTTGAACAAACAACAACAAAAACAAAGTCCGTATAGTTTATCCTAAAACACCTTATATAATTTTAGCAGACAAACATTGTCAGTTCTTTTTAATCAAACTTGTGTGTGTGTGTGTGTGTGATACTAGTTTATCATTACAAAACATATTCTTATATTTATATGATGCTAAAATTAGCAACTCATCTTGGCCAATCTTACTTTATTCTATTTAAACTTACCAAATATATAAACACAGCATTTTTAAAATTGACTAGTATGTAAACAAGGCAGTTAAATCTTTAGAGCCGCTGTTAATATTTTAGTGTTTTTTTATCTTCATTTTATTTGCAACAAGCAAAGACAAACAGCAAATTATAAAAAGAAAAACTACTTGAACAAATTATTTTTTCAGAAATCACAAAATGTACATGAATTTTCCATACTGTAAATGGGATTTAAAAATCATATTTGAGAAAAAGAAAAGAAAAGAAAAACGTTAAGAAACACTTCAGAAGCAATTATGTGATTGTTTGCAGTTTTTCATATACAAGTTGCTTTTCAGATGTGGAAACAAATTGAAAATGGTGGCTGTAAAATTGAAATTAGCAACAGATCAACTTATGAAACCTTTAGATTAAGCAAACTGTCTGTGCTTATAAAGAGGCATGCAAAGTTTCAATTTACATGATTGCATCATTCAGGTGTAAAGCACTCTTGACACATGCATACAAGTATTTAACAGGTAAGTTAAGATGAAAAGAGAATACCCATGTAGTGGTTCATTTCAGGCCAGAGGCAGATAGGTGGACCAACAAGAATTGTGGAAACTTCAAAATACAACAGGATAGTGTTTGCCAAATCGTACATCTGAGATTTTTCTCTTTCAAGTTGGAAGAAAAAGATGTTTTGCTTACCTGAAAAACATAAATAATAGACAATCTGTTAAATAGTGAAATCAAGGAGGTTGGCAGTTGTTGGAAAGGAGAAATATGAAACAAAAAGCAGAAATTACAGAAAGACTTATCCTGATATTTTAGGAAGCTTTAAAAATTTGTGAAAGCAAATGAGGCCCATAGATATGCACCACTGAATTTAAGAATGAGATTGCAGTGAAAAATGAAATAAATACTCCCCTCCCCTATATATATATATATATATATATATATATATATATATATATATATATATATTAAAATGTTCTTTTAGAATTGCTGTTTCACTATCAGAGTTGAAGTGAAAGTTTGACCATTTTTGGACTATCCTCATATTTTGTTCAAACTGTTGAGAGGTGCGTTCTGTAGCCTTTTTAAAGGTGTAAATGTTTTGTTCAATTTGTGGTAGGCCGGCTTTACCTTTTTTATTTATTTTTTAAAATCTTTTCTTCTTGGGTAAGGTGATAATGCCACAGAAAGGCAAGGGGATACTGAGAGTGAAAGAAAATATTAGTGAGGAGAAAGGACAATGAAAAAAGAAGATTCAGGAAGACAGTGATAGAGGTTGCGATTAAACTTTTGAATAATGTAGGTAACGGGAAAGCAAGAAGCTCAAAGAGTGTTACACTTGTGAGAAGTGCAAGAAAAGAAACCATTAGAATAGAACATATAGCTATTTCAATGGTAAAACATTGGGACCTAATTGACAATCTAGTATTATGTCTAAATTCATGTGGTTGAGGTATATCTGGCCACTCGTATTCAAGGATACCCTATTGCTGATGGTTGCTCAGGCGCATTTGTGTTTATTCAACACCCACAGAACCCACCTGTGGTTTATACTGCAACAATGCTGAGCAGACATTAGTTACAGTTTCTGGGAAAGAGCATGTTATCAAGCGTGATCAACAATTTCAACAAGGCCAGCACGCTCAAGCCCTCAGCCACAATGATTTGTGACTTTGTGCTAGCACAGCTATCGATGGCACCCAGGGTCAGCCCGTGGTATGGTTTACAGGCACTTTCCAAAGTTGCCACATGTTGGGATTGACTCCTCCAGTCCAATAACATCAGGAAGTTTCCTTCCTGACAAATCAACCATGGTGAGATTCAAACCTTGGTCTCATGGTCAGAATGTGAACGCTCTAACCATTCAGCCACATGCCTATATGGTTGAGTTACCAAAGAGAAAAAACGATTAGAATAATTGCCATGAAAATATTTATAGAAAATACAAAGGGATACTATATTATGGTGGTAGGAAAGTGACCGAAATAAAGATGTAAGCACCAATATCATTACAAACACTTCTTTGAATTTTATCAAGAACCCTAGACCAGATATGGCTGCAATATTTAATGCATGGATTAATGGGAGATTTATAAATATGTATGATGCATTCTGGCAACAAAAAATTGCCTGGCATGGAACACTGAACCAACTTTCCCAGCAGCAGACATAGCAATTGATTCAATATAATCACTCTGCTTCATGTCAGTGGAAAACGTGAAACTGAGAAGAGGCAATGACTTGCTCTCCTGGAGGTTAGCATCAGCCATACTGATGAAAGATAAATGCATGCAATCATAGAAATTGTGTGGGTATTGCCCGGCTGGAACAGTACATCACCCTCCTACGGAAAGAATAGCAACAGAATGGCCGGCGCAATATTTGGTATCGTTCAATAACCTCTCCACAAATAGCAAAAGTGAGTAAGAGTTGAACCAATGTGTTGTGAGTAAAGATGCTCTGGAAGATGTCACACCTCAGGTTAGTATGACATACATACACAAACAATCATCACAAGCACAATCAGCTATCACCACTGAACACAAGAGAACATCATTCAATATCCCAAGTGAACCATTTGTGACAACACAGGATATATGCATGATGGTATTGTGGTATAAGTAGACATTATAGTATAGGGGCAGAGCTTCATAGTCTTGCTTGCAAGTCAACATCTGAAGTCGACACTGATTGAGTCATATTTGCTTTGATCTGAATTGTAGGTGACATGCAGTCCGCTACAGTGGGATGTCCAGAATCAAGAATATTAGTGTTGGGATGTTCAGCCGACATCAAAGCTACACTGATGAGTCATCCAACATGTGTAATAATTCCCCAAAATGACCAACTAACCTTTTTAACATCCACAATTCATCCCTTTTCAAATAGCCCCACATCACCACAGCATGACACCTGCTTGCATTGGTAGGTATTCATTGCACAAACCTTTGTAATAGCATGTGCCTAAAGTTTATGTAGAGATGGGGGCACTAGTAATAACGAGTATGATTAAAAACTTTTAATATTTTATCAATATATACTACCGTCTAGCATGCATATACTGAACCCAGGGAAAAATGCACATCGTCCGTCAGTGTTGCAATTTTATTTCCCATTAGATGAACATATGCATCATCTTCTATGTGACATGCCACTTCAAGATGTTGCTGATTATGGCTCTCCACACTTTCCTGTCCTTTGTATCTCTTAATAAATTTTGCTTTTTTTGTTATCTCTCCTAAACCTTGTTCCACCATCCACTTACTGAAGCTTGCTAGGTAGGTTATGCATTGCTTACCTTTGTCCCTCTTGCCTGCCATATACCTTGTAGGTACCAAATTTTCCAAGCCCTCTTTACTCATTATGCGCCCTAGAAATTTCAACAGTCCTGATGTTAAGCATAAGTGTCCTTTTTGCTTCCATTTTCTCTAAAACTTCATTGTTGCTCACATGTTTAGCACATATAGATGAGCGCAGAAAATATATACGCATACACACACGCAGGAGCATAGGTAATCAAGACACACTACAAACACGAATTGTGTCTGCACATCATATACAGGATAAAGACTTTTGTATCCGTTCTAACATTGTTCTTGCTTGTCTTTTAATTCCATGAAGCAAATCCTTTGAGAAATTGTGAAACCAATTTATGCTGAGCCTTAGTCCCCACTCCTTTAATTCAGTTACAAAGTTTGAAGCAGAGAGAGAGAGATAGGAGAAGAGAAGTAATCTTAAAGTAAGTGACATTCCTCAGATCAACAGAGGACAGAAAATGATCTGTTCACCAAACTGGCCGTTACATTTATCTTCCCCCCCACACACACACAATAAAAAATCTGCTACATTTCCATTTAGAATTATATATTTTCTTATTTGCAGGTGGTTGTTCAATTGGGATCCAGGTTCTTTATTTGGAACATTTGTGCTTTCATACATACATCTTTATATATTAACTTTTAAAGCTATTATCAAAGAAAAGAATAAAATGAAATTAAATGCAAACAATGTTTTACAAGAACCAACAAAAACCAACTTGGAATTTGATTAAATTTTACTAACAAAGTTTTATGTCAAATATTATTTTTTTAAAATGAAATATGATTTTAGAGACAGAGGTGAGAATTGAGAAAATTCAGTGTTGAGTTTAAATACACTGGTTTGCCAAAAAGCATGGAATAGCAGCATGTATAGGTAAATGGAGGTAGTTCCACTGTACCTTGACTTTATGGAAATGCTCAGACTTACACCAGTTGAGCTCTGACATCTGGGAAAGTGAATTATCAAAGAATGGGCCATGATTGTAGGTGTCAGATAGATGGAACATTCCATTTTTAAAACTTTGGTAACATTTGGCATCTCTCTATATAATTATATAACAGGAATACCTAATGAAAAGCATTACTGCCCACAGAGGTCATTGCAGTGGTTGGCCATGAGAAACTTAATTATCATGATCAGAGGTATCGAGCTATGGAAATGAACAAGTGGCATTGGCTCAAATTACATCTACATTCAATTCAGGAGGTACCAGATATACTTCTAGCAAATCACTTCATTGTTCTTCAGGTCCTTTCAAGATCAAATTTGACTGGAAAGCAAGAAGCTGGAAGAGAAATTTATAAATGAAAAGTGTGAGAGAAGAAACTGTTAACATAGGACTTATGGTTACATCTCATTTCAACTGTAAGATAATGAGACCTTCCATCAATCTAGTATTACAATTCATAAAGTTTAGGTACCATAGAGGAAAGTTCATAAGAAAAATTACCATAAAAATATCTATAGGAAAGACTCAGGGAAGCTATGTCATGGTGGTGGAAAAGGGACTTAAGTCAAGATGCCAGGACCAATAATATGACAGATTCTTTGGATTTTATAAAGAATCTCTAAATATATCGCAGGGGCACCAGACCAGATGTGGCAGCAATATTCAAAGCATAGACGAATGGTAGTCTTTTAAATGTTTAAGATTTTGTTGAGAAAAATTGTCTAGCACAGCCAACTTAAATTTAGCTATAAATTGAGTCCTTGAAGAATCAAACATCCTTAACTGACAAAATCTTCAAGATCCAACTCTGAAATTATCATTCATATCCAATTCAATTTTGATTTGCAAAAACCAATGTTCAATTATATCTGACAGTTTTAAGCATCCATTTTTCTCTGAAATGAGTTAATGATGAAAAGTTATTATCACCAAGCAATTGGACATCAAACAATAGACTGTTATCCAAAGTAGAACGATTTATACACAGTTTATCCATTTATGGACAAGGCTAATGGTTTTCATATTTTGTTTTTTTTCTTTCATGAAGTAAACAAAGGTAGAACGATAATTTTGCAGAAATTATCTGCCACAGAAATGTTACAAAACAAAACAGAATTTAAGGGCGTGCAAGATTAATATGAAAGTTTCAGTCCTAATAAGTTGATGCAAAAAGAGATTGCATCCATTGGAAACTTTTTGACTTGTTCTTTTCGTGTGAGGAACAGAGGAAAAGGATTATTTTGCAAAGCATCGGATGACAGTAAACAATTCTGTAGAACTAGGTTTTTATCCCAGCCTCATTCCTCCTAGTGTGCATGACAAAAGAAATACTTGCCAAGCATATAAAACAAATAAGCACATTTGGGGCTTTGTCAGATGAAGATGATGGCCTTAGCCTAAGTAATGGTACAGAGTAAAAGAAGAAAAACCTGCTTAGCCTGTCTGACACCTTCATAGCATCAGTTCTCTGATTTATGTTTATAAAGCCAAAGATATGTATTGACATACACATGTGTGTGTGTATATATATATATATATATATATATATATATATATATATATACACATACATACATACATACATACATACACACACACACAGTATATTAGATTTTTACAATGCAGATCAATGTTTTCGCAAGAAAATTAATATCAGTCGACTGATGTTGACAAAAATTACAGGATATACTTTTATATGAGCAACATACCATATATGTTTCAGTCTATAATATCTATCCCTGTCAACAGAAGTCGTAATTTGTTTTAGTGGTATTAGGTTTCCACAGTTTGTTTCTGGAGTTTCGGGATTTCATAAATTGGTTTTTATGGGTATCATGTTTCATTATGTAAACTCCCTGCTAGAAAAAATTATGTATAAATAAATCCAAAAGATACAGAGTGTGGCAGAGATACCTCCCACATAATGCTAGGACATTAGCCGCAATAGTGTCTTTAACTAGCTAATATCTTACCATTATGTAGAAGGTATATATGGTATTTCTGCTGCACCCTGTATAAGCTATAAAAGCCTAGATTTGATTGATAAAATATCCCAAAGACCTGAATAAATTATCGTGTTAAGGGTTTGTTGAGCTTCTATATCCTTTATCTATTTGTCAGCCATTGATTTTAGTCATTTTCTTAATGTTTTGACAAACATTACTTGAAGCACGTTTATTGCTTCCAAAATATCTTTGTTTAAATATCGTTCTTTATCTTTATAGGCATCTCTTTTAATGATAGATCACAAATTCTCTATTAATATTTCAAGATGCCGCAGGCCATTGTACTAATTTGGTATCTTTGAAAGCTATTTTGGGAAAGGCAGACAATAGTTAGTTTTTCAGAATGTGAATGAATATTGTCTTGCAAGAATTTACTCTTTAACTTCAACGTTCTTGATTGAGAATGTTGACCCAAAAACATCCGTCCCAAGAAACTATAATTCTCTGCCGTTATCTTGATACCATCATCAAAGTTGAAGATACGCATAATTTTACCGAGTACAAAATGTTACCCCCAACCTGATGTATTCTAATGCGTGTTGATCGACTGCATCTATGAAAGAAGCAACCTTGACTCCAGCCATCATATCCATCAAACATTGCTCAACATTCATGACTCAAAATTACTGTTCAGAAATCAACTTTACTTTTTTTAACTATGTGATTGCTGCTTAAATATTGTAGTTTGATTGCTTTTATACCTTTAGTTACTGTTTGTAATATTTTGCTTATGTTTGCAACATGCCTCAAATATATTCTGGCTTGTCAATCTCCTTTCTTTTAATCATTCCCAAATCACATTTTGTGACTTTCTTCTAGTACTTTTTTATGTTGTTGTCAAAGATTTCAATTTCTTTTGCGACTGTTCAGCGAGTTCTGTCCAACTTCATAATTTTCAATGTCATGTCACCATCAATAACTTTTCAACATCAGATTTATTTTTTAAGGTTATAGCTTATTCATGACCCATGCCAATATTTATGTTTCAAAGTACAAAAAAGAAAAAGTAAATCACAGAAACTATACTATTAAATATATTACTTCATTCTCCTTCCCAAAATTTCTGATGAAGCTAAACAGAGTAAAACATTGAAAATATATATATATATATATATATATATATATATATATATATATATATAAAGGTTTTCCTACTTACTCCTTTATTGAATCAGATATTACTTCAGCATATGAACATTTCTGAAAACTGGATTAAAAAATCTTATACCAACTTATTGTAAATACTTCTAACAGAAACAGGCATGATGAACAGAAATATGCACACACACATTATATATATATATATATTAAATACAGATGTGTGTGTGTGTGTGTGTGTGTGTGTGTGTGTGTGTGTATATATATGACAAAATGAAGGATTGTGTGTATGTGTGTATATATATATATATATTATATACACACACACACACACAGGGTGCGATGGGTAAATTGTTGCCATTTTATATTTTTTATTTTATGCATGTGTGTTTGTTTTTGATTTTTTGACTGCAGAATATAGTAGGGTCAGTTGGGCACCATCTGTGAGAAAAAGAGTGCAATTCACTCCGCCAGAAATTTGAAAATGGCATGCTGAACTGCTTGGCATTTGTGCTGGACCCTCCAATATGACCATTTCAGGATGTTTGGGTGTCAAGCTGAGGACAGTGCAGAGGATTTGAAAAGAGTTGGAGGATATATCCAGTCAACATCATGGTGTTTGGAGTGATCACTACTGATAGCGATGTTGTGCCTCCATTCATCTTCCCACTGGGCCTCAGACACAACATGGTAACCTACATCAAGTGCCTTGAGGGGGTAATGCAGCCCTGGATCAAGAGTGGCTGCTGGAAGACCCTATGTCTGGCAACAGGACTCTGCACCATGCCACACAAGCAGGAGAACCCAGTCATGGCTGTCATACAATTTCTGCAACCACATCACCACTTACATCTGGCTCCCTAATTCCCCAGACTGCAATCTCCTTGATTAATATGCACGGGGTGCAGTTGAGCGAGAGACCAACAAAACTCCTTGTAACACCAAAGATGAACTGAAGGCAAGGATTATGGCAGCATTCACCAATTTAAACAAGGAGACCATTCAAAAGCGTTGCAGGGGATTATGAAGTTGTCTGGAGGCCATGGTTAAAGCTAATAACGATTTCATTGAATAAATTTACTCTTTAGTATTTCAAGATATTTTTGTGTAACTTTGGAAAATATATCTGTTAAAATGAGATGTCAGTGTTATTTTCATTTTTGTGTAATTTAGATGACAATTTATTCATTGCACGTTACACACACACACGAGTCATTCATTTTGTTGTGTGTGTGTGTGTGTGTGCGTAATAATTCAAATATGACTAAAATATGTCCATAAAAAGAAAATATCAATAAAGACAAAAGGAAAACTTTTCTTTACCAATGCCTTTCGTCCTTTGATGAACTTAATCAAGGTAGATGTAAGGATTTTATTTTATTTAGTGGCAGATATCGAAATACATTGATATAGAAGTTTTCCTTTTGTCTTTATACATACTGTTATAGCATATCTACGTACGATAATGGGTATGTCCCCATTCAAATAAATATAGTAGCAAATATTGTTGCTGGTCTGCAGTTGGAGATTCATTGTGGAATTCACTTGACTCACTTCTAGCAGTTCACTACTTCTTCTACGTGCCGCTGGCGAATCTTATGTGTGTTGTTCTTGTTCTAAGTATTATCGTTCATTACCAACCTTCATGTGATTATTCTATTCAGTAACCTTCCCTAGGTTACAGAGACATATATACACATAGACACCTACAGACTTACATCGCTGTATAGATTTGCCTAATGGTGAGTATGAATATAAGTACATCATTATTTGAAGCCGAATGAATGCATATCTCTGCCAATGCAAATGACGAAATGCATGTATGCAATTCTTCATGAGTAAATTTATGCCAAATACACGTTTGCATTGAAATATTATACGATTCCTGATGATATTTTGTGAATGTTTGAATGAATATAATTGTGTCTATGGGAAGAAACTGCAACTGCATACAATTCTGCCTAAATGACGACATGAATTTCTGTTCATGTAGGTCCAGCTTGCTGGAGAATCAAAGGAAACGTGTGGACACTTGACAAATCCATAGAGGAAAAAATAAAATAAAAAGGTGTACATATACATCTCCCTCCCACAGAAATGGGTATAGATAATAATTTGTTTGTTAGGGTATATTTGAGCTTCTTTTATCAGATGGGGGGAGGAGTGTCAAACTGAATGTTGGCAAAAAGCCAGGGAAGAAAACAACACCCACAGTGTTTGCAAATGCAGAGAAAACTTATTTTCTCACAACATTTCTTAGTTGAAATGGTAAATTCATTTGGAATGCATATTTCGGCATCATTATAGAGGTATTTGTTAAGTATATCAATTTAGAATGGATATATCGATCATATGCATCTATAGTTTGGTCCCATGCATTTGCACTAACACACATGTGACTGTGTGTGAAATTTTACTAATAATTTTGATCTCAGGTTCTGTCAAAAAAAAACAAAAAAAAAACAAACAAAAAAACTACACATAACATTATATATATAAAAATATAAAAGTGAACATAGAAGTCAACACTTAGAGGCGACAATGGTGCATTGTGAGTAGTCTATTATGGCGATCATTTACCGGAAGTCGTTTATTTGCTTTATATTTGGGTCAAATTGTTTTGCTTATTTTTATTTATTTTCATTTTTATTTTTTATCTACCCACAATGCACCACTGACCCTTATATATAAATAGCCGAGAAAAATAACAGCATGAAACAGACTGTCGCCTCTAAGTGTTGACTTCTATGTTCACTTTTATATTTACACACGCTCTATCTCTGATATTGAGCACTTTATCCCATAAATATAGCACACTTTAAGACTATATTTCTTTATATATATATATATATATATATTAGAAATGAGTTCCTTAGAAGGGTGACCACTTGGGAATATCAGGTACTCTAAGCTTGGATGTGTGGGTGGTGTAATGGATAATGGCTCAGAATTGTTAATCAGAGAGCAGAGTTCCAATTTCCATTGGGTTTGTTATATTCATGCACATGCAAATACTCTTGTAAGGGTATTAATCCATCTCTTCCCTCCACAGCTATGGGTTAATAATTAAGGTTTTGCATCACTAAATCATTATTATCTCAAAACAAATTTTGAATCTAAAAATATTTTCTGGCTTTGAATAACCTGATTGATAAACCATAGAAAATGAATCAATCAATAAAGATAAAAATATAGTATTCTTAAAAATGCCGAAATAAAGTTAATAAAAACCTTTCTCTATAGCAATGATAACATTATTGTAACTCAAAATGGTGAAAGCTGGTTAAAAATATGTCAACATATTCATTATGAACTTTGGTCAATTTCTTCTCAAATTTTATCTGGATCGGTAACAACTTATACGCAAATTAGAAAAACATAGAAAAAAATTAAAACAGGATATTGTCAAACAATTTTAATAAAACATGATGGAATGACACCTATCTACCTAAGTGTGTGTGTGTGTGTATATATATATATATATATATAACGGTTAATAGACAAGGCTTAATACATACTTTAATAAATAAAAATGAAATAGGTTGCCTATCTCAAATAAGAAAAGTCCATTATAATAATGTTTGAATTAATAAAAATGTCAGATTAAAAATAAAACTCATCAATTCTTTAGAAATTGTTTAGTTTATGTTTCGGAAACTTAGGCTCTCGAGAAAAATTATCTGATTGACGTGAGATGTGCTTTCTTTAATAGGTTAAAAATAGTCTTGCGTACTGTGAAGTTCTTTATGAGCGAGGACAATTTTTTTTTTTTTTTTTTTTACTAAGGTTTCTCAGATGTGCAGGCTGATAGATGATAGATATGATACACACTGTTTAATAAATAAAAATAAAACTGGGACACTGAAATATTCTCAACCCAACCAAGATATAATTTAGAAAAGGCATGTTCGGTCATTTGGCCAGATTTTGGCAAAAAGCTAGACGAGAAGCCTTTCAGCATACCCTGTCATATAATTAGCATATGTGATAAATCCCATAACAGACACCTCTTTGTATCCACTTGTAATGACTAAGTCCTCAATGAAGCAGAGGCATTATTCACTGATAGAATGAGGCACTGTATAGCCTCTTGCAAGTTTGGTTCTAGAGATTACTGGCAGCTCTGTAACAGTGTGTACTACTAGATTGGCTGCTAAGTCTTATCATTTCATTGTTGAAATAGCTAGATGTAATTGTAAGTTCTATTCTAATGGTTTATTTTCTCACACTTCTCACCTTTGGAACTTTCTTCTGGTTATTTGCTTCTCTGCCACCTACAATCTTCAAGGACTAAAATCGTACACCAATGGCTATTCCTCAATCCTGTTTTTTTATTGTTCTTTCTCTTCACTAAAGCCTTCTCTTTTCCTTCCATTGCCAGTAACCCCTTGTATCTTAGTGGCTTTATTGCCTTGTTTAAAAAAAAAGAAAGTATGTACAGGCCAGTAAAAATCAAGTATTATGCAACTATGTTCCATAATTCACTGGGAATATAATTCCTCTGATAAAAATCATTACTACTTTGTGGTTTTGTTTCTTAAGGATTGTAAGTGTGCCAGATGCTTGTCCACAGGTTTGAATACAAACAAGCTGATTTGATAACAATTGTTAACAAATAAGCCATGAAAAAAACAAATATTAAGATCTATTGCATGACTCATGGGACACATACACAGGTGCACCATATAATGGTGCCTCTACCATCGACATTAGACCATGATCGCCTTGAAGAACAAAGATGGAGTAATTTTATACTTTAGGAAGGAATTTATTATTTTTATCACTTTAAATGTTACTTTTAGTTATACCCATATTGAGTAGACACTATTCTTCTATTAAACAGTATATTTATTTTCATCTACCAGCCTGAATATTTGATGAATCTTATTAAAGAAAAAATTTAAGTCCTTTGGCAGGATTTAAACCATTGTCCCTTTTTGCAGGAGATGTTAGATCTAACAACAATTTCTTCTGCAAAAGGAGCTGCAGGTTCAAATCTTGATGGAGGGCACATATTTTTCTTTAATAAGATTTCTTGAAACATTCAAGCCGGTAGACAAAAACAGATATACATTTTTAAATTAAATGGAGCATCTACTCAAATAAAAAATAATGTTTGAAGAGATAAAAATGTGTCAGATTAATAAATATAAAAATGTGTCAGATTAATAAATATAAAAAAATCCATGACTTCTTTAGAAACTTATATCTCTCTCTCATATATGTGTGTGTGTGTGTGTATATATATATATATATATATATATATATATATATATATATATATATATATATATATATATATAGATAGAGAGAGAGAGAGAGAGAGAGAGAGAGAGAGAGAGAGAGAGTTGCCCGACGATTGCACTAGCATGAAACAGACTGTCGCCTCTAAGTGCTGACTTCCATGTCCACTTTTATATTTACACACGCTCTATCTCCGATATTGAGCACTTTATCCCATAAATATAGCACACTTTAAGACTATATTTCTTCATATATATATATATATATATATATATATATATATATATATATATATATATATATATATATATTGCACTGGTCTCTTTCCATGACATTAAATCAATATTTCCTGTTTCTATTCATAGCTGTTTTTTCTTTAGCAAATCTTCAATTAGCAGAAAAATTAGTTTTAAGTTTCTTCTTATCAAAAGGTTATCTACGCATTAAAACTCTGCCATTTACACAAGTGGAAATAACTGTTTTGTTTTCCGTTTTCTTTGACAAACAGCCAGTGCTGCAAAAGAAATTTTAGTCAAAGCCCAGTGTCACAAATATTAACAACAGATTGTGAACAGAAGAGAATTAAAAAAAGCAGTCTGAGAAATAAAAATTCTAATTTTACAAAACAGTAATTTCCTTTCCACCAGTAATAGAACCTCTCAAATTAGCCTTATACAAATTTCTGGGTGTTCATGCCTTAACTTGAGAGGAAGTAAAGAGATAAAGTATTTGAATTCATTCATTCACTTTCTCATTGATGTGATAAGGCTTGACTTCCTTTGTATTTTCTACAAATATTTTCATGGCAACTTTTGGTTCCAATCCTAATTGAAATGGTTGCAAAATATTTTCCCCTCCCCATTTTATAGGCAGAAGCATACAAATGCATCCTGGGATTTCTTCCTAGCCAATAAGCTAGGTTGATTCTCAGTTTCATATGACTCTTTCTCGAGTCAGAATGCTTCATTTGTTTATCTGAATTTGTTCACGTGTGTCAACCCCAATTCTTAGTTTGTGAACTTTTTGCCACATTACTGTTGTTTTGCCTTGAATATATTGTTTGCTTGCTTTATATTATTTTTTCTCAGTTCTTTTCATTTCTCGTTATTGCTTATTGCAAACTTTGTCAATTCTGTTTGTTGGGCAGTTCTGTCATTTATTTACATTTAATCATGGCTACTCACTCTACAGCAACTGTTCCGATGTGCATGTCTCCCTGGAGCATCAACTACATGAATTTAAGCATAATTAGCTCTCACCATTTTACTGTCGAACTAGCTAGATGCAACCGCCACTTCTACTCTAACAGTTTCTTTTCTTGCACTTCTCACCTGTGGAACTCCCTTCCAATTTCTTGCTTCCCTGCTACCTACAATTAAAAATGCAACATCAACCGCTATCTTCTATCTTCCCAAACTCTGTCCCTTTGTCTTTTCTGTCACTTCTCATTTGACTCTTGACATTCTCTTTTGCTCTCTGTCACCTCCTATGTCCTAATGGCCTTGCTTGGGGTGAAATGATTAAAAATTGTTTTTTTCCCCCTCCCAATTCTCAGACTTTTATTCTGCGGTTTTCATTAAACCAAAGTAGATCATAAATAAACAGTAAAACAGTTGAGACATGATCTTGTATCGCTTTCATTTGGAAATACTGCCTCAATTCAATAAAATCTAACAATATAGCTATTCCTTATTTATCCTTATAGAATGATGGCCTCAGAGTTGTACTTGAAAGAGAAATATAAAGTTAATTCTCATTTGAAAAGATAATAATAATAATAATAATAGACAAAGTTTCATGGAAGAAATTCAGAAACAAATAATAATGCTAGCTTTTCTGAATAATTCTCAGGTAAGCATCATCTTCATGATACTATAAAGAGGGGAAAATTCTAAATAACAATGTGGAGATCGTTTCCCCATTCATTAATTTACACACACACAGTTGCATTCATCTACATATATACACACAAACATTTAAAAAAAAAATGTAATAATGAAAGTAAAATAAAGAAAGTCTAAAAAAGTTCAGCCACCATGCAAATTTGTATGGAAAAAGAGGAAATAAATTTGATTACTGGTGATTGTCTAACATTCAATGCAACTCCCCAAAATATGCAAGACATATAGAAATGAATAATTTTATAAATTTATTAATTCCTTTTAATAGAATTGTAAGCAAAGTGTAACTTGAGCAAATACTGAATGAAAAAAACAAACAATAAAAACAAAATAGAAAAAAAAAAAACCCATGAAGGTCAAATAAAAAGGGACACAGAACAACTTCAGGATAGACATTAAAAATGTCATTGTTCATTATTCTAATAGATTCACCAAAGACATTCACGTGCGCGCGTGTGTGTGTGTGTGTGTGTGTGTGTGTGTGTATGACATTCACTTGTAAATTCTTCCAGTTCTAGTGTAATTAAATGAACACCTAAATAATGAAATGAGTCAACAAATGTATTAAAATATATTTTGCTTTTTATCTAGTCTCATATTCTGATAATGTAAATACATTTTTAAAGTTGTAAAAAACAAAATATAAAAAAAAGAAGTGTAGCAACTTTCATGATGAGAGCTGAAAAGAAAAAATTCATTTATAGAGTAGAGTGAATATTCTATTTATCCATAGCAAAGAGAGTTTTATTAAGATGGAAAACTCCTCACTTGAAGCAATTTTTTAATTTATTTTCTCTTTGTCAGTGTGAAGTTTTTTAGTGAAAAATAGATATTCGTTTCTAAACCTCAAGAAGACAATGCTACTGAAAATTTGAAAAAAGTCTGAGTATTCAGAATATGAGACAAGAATTGAAACAAAGTAAAAACAGCAACAAAGACGAGTTTATCCTGAGGTAAAAATGATTTATGGAAATGAAGAACAGAGAAGACAATTTGCTTTCATTTCTTTTTTTTTTTTGTGTATATTTCCCCAAACCAAATTAAAAATTGTCTTTCTTTCTCTCTTTACATATCAGATGATATGAATATAAGGTTGGCTTGAGGCTTTGCTTTTCATTAACCAACAGTAAAGAATTGCAAGTTTGGGTGTCAAATTGCAAAGCACGGATGATAGTTGTTAATCAAGAACACATGGTAAATTTAACAAATATTGAAATAACAATTAAAACAATAGCAAAGTTGTATTATATGAACTTGTGTGTGCATGTATGTAACACATTATATTTTAAAAGTAATCTTTGTATGTTTACAGGGTAGAGGTTTTACATTTTTAAAATCTTGTGATATGTTCTTGAAAATGATGAAATCAAGATTGTAAAATTTGTTTATTTACTGAGTCAGATTTCCTTTTGTCTTTTTTTTTTAACCAACTTGTCCAAATAGACTCTTGGTTGCATAATTATTCAGTTATCATTTTAGCACAGAAATGTTCAATAAACAATAAATTCTGTCTATATATATACGAGATGAGCTATTGTAACTATTTACACTATTTACATCATTTGGACTGTTGTCCTCATCTTTATTGCCATATTCAAAGTTTCAGCCTTCTTCAGACAATATACATTGGAATTTCAAACTGAACCCTTTATTTCTAACAATCTCCATGGATTAAATAAAGGTTTTGGTGTAAAATTCCAACCTATATCACCTGAAGAAGGCTGGAGCAAACAACAGCCAAAATGTGAATATAGCAATAAAGATGAGGACAACAGTCCAAATTATGTAAATAGTGTAAATAAATAAGTTTTATTATTGTATATAAATTCAAACTTTGTAGGTAATATTTAAATAATTATACAAAAAAGATCTGCTGCCTTGTGTACTTTCCCTTCATGAAGATAAATATAAAATCTAATTTGTAGAATGTCTTCTTATGTCAAATCAGTTTCAATTTCATGTGATACAATTTTGTTGGCAATTTGAAAAGTTAAAAACGTTCACTTCACACCACATGAAATAAAATTTCTTAGGGTTTGTAAACACTCTGTGAAAGGTTGTGAGGATGCCTGATGAAATAAGGTTTGTGAAAGTTTATTTCAGAGACTTCCCTCTTCCAATATTACAGCAATACAAGGTATTTATCTTTGCCAACAAAACGGGAAAGAGTTTTTGTAGTCATCCAGGTCTGAACGTCTGCCAACACAGCATCACCAAAAGATCTAAATGAATTTCAATAACATTTTGTGAAAAAGCGAGTCATGTGCCAAGGGAAAATTGATAAGATTTGGATCCAGGAACTTTTATAATTTTGTTCACATTGTGAGATAGGACAATTTCTTTTTTGTCCAATTTGTTTATAAACCTAAATTATCAAGAAAGTTAACTATGTGAAAAGCAATTTATGTCCTTGGTTATTATGAGTTTTTGTAGCAGCATAATCTAGGATTGTTAAGCTGACTTTTAGTGACAATTGCATTGCCAGACAATTGCAGTGTTCTGATCGTTTTATAGTTTCAAATAAAAGTTTCTCAGTAAAAATGTTGAATTTATTGAAATGAATAGTTGAAAAAAAAAAAAAAAAAAAATAAATAAATCACTGCATCATGAACAAATCCTTGGTAGAAACCAAGAAGCTAATTATGAAAACAAACACACTTAGAAGATATTTTTAAATAGAAATTTCAAAAATAATTTTCTAAGGCACAGCAGTGTATTTGTTTTTATTTCATTTTTTTATTTTGTTATCATTAGGAAATAAGTGAAAATGTAATTCTTAAAAGAAATGCTAAATTACTAAAACAAAACAAAATACTATCTCTTTCAAATATAAATGATCAAACACATATCATATATACTCATGTATAAGTCACGTTCATGTATAGCGCAACCCCTAAATTTTTTGCATGTTTTCTAACACCTCCAGAAAAAATTTACATGCGTAAAGTGCAATTGGTCACCAAAAAATGCATGATTTTTTTAATCTCTTCAGAAAGATTACTTGTGTAGAGGGTGAAACCTTACTATTTTTGTGGGGGAAAAAAAAAAATGATCCTAAAAACTCACACTCTACTCAAGTATGTTAATTGGTGAATGATGAAGAGTGAGCTAACTTTGATCAGAATTTAAAATGATAAAAATTTGAGGATTATCATCATCAAAAAGAAAATCTGCAGTCACTACTTTACAATGACATGTACTACACTTAATCTTTCTCTTTCTTCCTCTACATACAAACTGATATCTCCAGATTGCCTTAAAAACCTGATTCTTCTTCTTTTATGTAAATTGAACCGTTTTTGTTTCTTAAAGTTCTTTTGTCCTTTTTAAGTCCAACTTTATTTAGTCTGTCAAAAACCTGAAAAGAGAGTGAAGGGATTTGATCGAAGAAAATCATTTTTTAGCAGTTCTTCCATGTGCCTAATAAATCAGCATTTACAACTCTGGCTCTTAGCTGGGTTTGAACATGATTCACTGGAGCTGATAAAAAAACAGACAACTATTTCAGTCACAAAGCATGTCGTCTGTTCAATAATTTATATTTTGTAGATCAGACGACAAAGAAGCGCATATTCACATTTGTTCCATTGGGTATTTTGAAGATTAATGATCCCTTTACCCCTAAATGCATATCAGAAATAAAATGATATGTGAACTTCTGAAAGAAAGTGAAGTTGCAATTAACCCTCTTCCTTTTATCTGCACAGCCTTTTCAAACCTGAGGGGGGCCCAAAATGAGTGCCACTTATGAAACATGTAAACCTTTTGAAGAACGCACTCTTCAAGTCGAGATTTGTTTAACTTTCAAAGAACACAACTAAGAAATGTTTATTTCGATACAATCAATTGATGACTCGATGATTTGCCAGCACAACTCAAGTGCTGTCGGAATCTGATCAACTTCCTTCCCTCATTCAAGCAGAAATTTAAACAAGTGCTCAGGTCAGCACACAAGATCAGCTCAAATGATACCAATGCTCACAAAAATGTCTTACAAAATGTCACTTGGTTTTATTTACTGTTGTATAGGTTTTATTACTACTGGTCATCCCCAATCAATGTAGAAAAGAGGCAAAAGAGTTGTGCATCTTTTGATATTTACCACAAAATAAATGAAATACAGACTTAGCCATTATGTATATTATTATAAATCCAGTATGGCAATTGACAGAACGGCTTTTGCAACCAGTATTTTTCAGGCTAATGTTCTCAGCTGACGTGAAGTGGAAAGACTATATTCAATCCAATGCTAGCTCAGCTGCTAAGAAAGTTGGTTCAATGTGTCATGCAAGACAATTTTTCTCTCAAGAATCTATCTTACATATCTATCTTTTGCCTATGCTTAGAATATTGCTGTCACATATGGTCCAGTGCTCCTGCTATTTACCTTGAGCTCTTTGATAAAATCCAAGGAAGAATCAGAAATATTATTAGTCCTGATCTCGCGGCTCAGCTCACAGTCACTTTCCCACTGCTGTAAAGTTGCCTCCCTATCCCTTTTCTATAAATACTTTCATGGTAATTGTTCGAATGAGCACTTCATTATGGTATCTGGACTTTTTGAATTTAAGCGTTGAGATCTCATCAATTTAAAGTTGAACTGGCGAGATGTAATTGTAAATTCAATGCTAACAGTTTCATTTCTTGCACTTCTCGCATGTGGAACTCCCTTCCAACTTCATACTTTCCAGCCAACTTTAATCTTCAAAAATGCAAATGCAGTGTCAATTGTTATCTACTGTCCTCTTCATTACTTTTTTCCTGTTCCCACTCATTATTATTGTTTCTGTTCTTAATTCTTCCCCACCCTGTAACCCCTTGTGCCTTAGCAGCTTTACTGCCTTGCAGGGGGTGATATTGATTAAAAGCTCTTATAAGCCAGAATGTTCTCAAAGAAAGACATTAGTTTAAAATTCAGATTTTGTTTCTTAATTACTGAAGAGAAAACAAAGAGAATAAAGTAAATAATGTTATCTGAGGCAATCCATAGAAATAACTTTGATGGCTGTATATAAAAAAAAATTAAATCGCAATGCTCTATTTCCAGTACACTCAGTAAAGAATGAATATCTCTAAACCCTTTAGCATTTAACACGCTCAGACCTGCCCTGAAAATATCACTTTCTCAAGGTCTCATTATTTGGAGTGAAAGTTTCACTGCTTGCATGACTTCCTGCATTATTTGCAATGATGTCGTCATATATTATGGTAGTGTATACATGGGGTGGGTTACGGCGGATTGAACATTGAGAGCCAATGTTTACGGGACGGGTTGAATGCTAAAGGGCTAAATAACTTGTGATACAAGGAAAATGATGTCTTGATAATACTAGATGAAAACAGTTTCCTGTTAATAGCTTGATGGTGCTCGTATCTTTCATTTAACTCCAGAATTGATTTACTTATAAGGAGGTGCTGAAAAGTTCTTGACCCAACCAAGGAGAGATTAAAAAAAAAAAACTCACGTTTAGTTATCTGTACACATTTTGGGAATTGGATTGAGCTGAGATTTTTTTTCATCACTCTTTTGGAAATAGTCTAGGCAGGAGATTACCAAAGTGGACAGTACCCTTTCCCCAGGTAGGGTGGAAAGATCGTGAGTTTACATAAGGGAGCAATTAATGGGGTGGGCAGAGTGCGATCAGGGGCTTCTCTGTCAAAGGACAGAGGGGCAAATAAAAAAATTATGCTGAGAGGTGAACAGCTGCCCTCCCAGGGAAGGACCAGTGCTTGCACCAAGGCCAGCGCAACCGATGGTTGCAGGGGCTGTGTGCAATTTTTGTCCCTTGCCCGGGTGCATGCGCTTGCGTCCCCACTTTAAAAAGACCTTGTGTCACATCTCGTCCTGGTGGGGGAACGAGTAAACACCGTAAGGAGAAACAGGGTGCCATCAGAAACAAGTTATAATTTATATGTGAAAATCTAAGTCAATTACAGAAGATGGATGCTTTATAAAATTAATAAAAGAACCATAGACAAACACATGGTCTTATTCTTTGTTGTACGAAATGAAAAGTTTGAAGATTTGTAGCCTGCTGACATTTACTGGACAGGATGCACCACATGCCAGCTAGATCAGATAGCCAGATTTGTGGGTGTAGGGATATAACTATGGATGTTCATCTGACAACATCTTATCTAAGAAAAGCCAACATGCATGTGTGTGTGTTTGCATTGTTAGATTAGTTGTTGTTGTAGAGTGAGTGGCCATGGTTAAATGTAAATAAATGGCAGAATTGCCCAACAAACAGAATTGGCAAAGTTTGTAATGAATGATAAGAAAAGAACAGGGCAAAAACTAATATAAAGCAAGCAAACAATACATGCAAGGCAAATTAACAGTAATATGGCAAAATTTTACAAACTAAGAACTGGGGTTGACACACAAAAACAAGTTCAGACAAGTGAACATAACTGTCAGAGATATCTTCATAAGGCAACTAATCTTGACAGAGAGGCTGATCAAATTCCATTTTTGTTAAGAGCTGGATTATTTATTCAGTTCTCTTATAACAGCTAAGTAGCAATTTTTTTCAGTTATGCATTAGTATTTCTTGTACTTATTAAGGATTGATTAGACATTGTGATCAATATGGTCAAAAACAATTTTGAAATAGCTTCCTAAAGAAAACAATTTTTTATGCTTCAAGAGTCTATCTCCCAGGTAACTGTTTATGTTGTACCATTTGAGATATTAATGACACCAAACATTACAGTTAGAAAGACTGTAAAGTAATGAGAATTACACTAATGTTTATGGATTGATAGACTTAGAGATCAACTATTTGCTAATTGAATCAGAAATGTGGCTTTCTGGTAAGGAACATTTTTGATTCCTCGGACAAATAATAACGGGTTGAACTTGTATTCTTCATAAGAACTAAATGATTTGTAGATGGAGCTGACCCTACATCATTAAGGGACACTCATCCAAAGTGTGGGAAGCATCTCTGTAGACACATCCTGGAAAGATAACTGTCTGGAATAGTTGCGTGTGTGAGACATCATTTCAGGAGTCCGCAGCAGCAGGAGCTTTGGGAATATGTCAGAAGAAGTTAGTCACTGGAAATTAACATTTGACTGCCATAAGTGAAATCTTAACACTTTAAGGAGGCTCAAAGTCAGGGGTGGAGAAAGAGGAATTAGCCAATACTTATGAGAATTGAAGTGGACACATTTCATTAACTAAACCTGAAATTCAGCTGCAATGATAAGTGAGGTAGGGCTGATCAGGGAAGGAAGTTTTAGAACAAAACATGGATATATTTATCACTACATACATGCATGCACACGCACACACACACACACACACACACACACACACACACACACACACACACACACTCTCTCTCTCTCTCTCTCTCTCTCTAAAAGTTTACATGCACTTTGTCAGCTAAGTTGTATGTTTTGCTAGAATCAGCCGCAAAATTATGTCTGATTAGATAAAAAGACAAGTGATGAGATCATCGTGTAAACATTTGAAAGAAGAATACCATTCATGTATATGCCTTTTGCAGACATACATGTTAGTAGAATATATGTATGAGGAAGCTGTTGAAAAGATCCCAGCCTGATCCATTTCCCAAAATAAGTGTCTGTTTGATCATGAAAAACTAGTTTTGAGAAGGCAGAGAATCTTTCACTTCCTATTTGTACACATGCACAAGCACATTTGCTTAAGTAGCAAAAGCCATGAGATAAGGATACACAAGGGTAATGCTAGGTCAGTGGTTCCCAAACTTTTTTTTCTCTGGGCTGCATTTTCGAAATGAAAATTTGCTCACACCTCACTAAACATTTTTTTATTTATTCATTCTTTAACTATTTTGGAAACAACCAAGAAAGAATAATAATAATAAAAAAAATGTTAATTTTAGTTTCCCCTGATATGTAAATTAGTAGCATCCAAGCTCAATTATTTTCTAAATGTTCTTTTTTTTTAAAAAGGAAAAATAAAAAGATAATGTTTAAATCTTTATATTTATAAGACATTAAAAAAAAACCCCATCTTCCACTAAGCTTTCCTCATAGTTTTACAGCTTCAATTTGTCTTTGGGTTTCATGTTTTCCTTTTTCAAAAGATTTGTTTTCTTTACTTTTCTATTTCAGTTTGTGTACAGTTTTTTTTTTTTACAAAATGTTATAGCTCCAGAGCCACTCTTTGAGGAACTTCTCTTTCATGTGCAATGAAGCATAATCTATCTTGATTAGACACTAAACAGAACGTTCCTCTTAAATGAAAACTTCAAACAAAAGATGGCAAAAGCCTGAAACTTAATTCAATTATTGTGCAGTAAAGTGGCTGTAGAGATGCAATGTTGCAGCTGCACAATAATCTTGTGCAAACAGTTGTTGAAGTCAAAATGCCCCAACAATAAATGACAACCAAAGCAAAGATTAAATAATTCATAGCAGCTGAGAAAACAGATAATGGTAAGGAAGAACATGAAATTTTGTCGAAAGACTCCTTTAAGGACATTTTCTACGGTGGGGGTAGTGTGTGTAGGGGAGAGAGTTGAAACATTGATTTGATAGTGAACAAACTAAATCAGTTAATGGCAAAGTTAAATAAGAGAAAATAGTAGGTGGCATTTAGTAATTGTAGTTAGTAAATAAGAACAATATTTTCTCTTTGTGTAACCTCGTTCTCTTTGTTTCTCCAAATGAAGATGATCTGCTTCATTTGACAGAGAATTAAAAATTCACTCTTTTTTCAAATAAACTGCAAAAGCGGCTTTACCCTTTGCCAACGGGAAATTTATACTTTCACTGATTCTGAGAAGATACATTCTATAGTTGGGTCCAAGCTGAATTAGCTGCAGAGAAGATTTGTTCTCAAAAGGTTTAAAACTTCACACTATGCCAGATTTGAGAATGTAACTGACAACCACAGGATGTTGGTTACCTCTATGAAACATCTTTGTCTTTGTAATAGTTGTATTTAAAAAATTAAAAAATCAATTTTGTTTTCATTTCAAGATGAAAAACTTTTCTATGCTCAATAGTACTATTATATATATAACTTCAGCAAAAGAGGCCTTCCGAAAGCTAAGCAAAGTATTAAGAAAAAGTCAAATTTCATAAAAAACAAAGTACTGAATAGCAATGTAATATCAATCCTCCGATATGGCAGTGAATGCAGGACAATTTCCACAGATGAAGAGGTGACTTGTGGTCCTACAGAAGGATGCTGAGAATACCATGGATGGAACATGTGATGAAGTAGGAAGTTTAAAGAAAAATAAGAACAAAAAGGGAACATGTACTTAGAATCGGAAAGAGAGTTGACATTTCTGGGACATATGAGGAAAAAGGGCTTGGAGAATTTGACATGCACAAGACATACCACTGGCAAAAGTGGCAGAAAGAAACAGAATAACACTCCTAAGAAGCTTGCGTAAATGGATGGTAGAACAGGGATTAAGAGGTATTCTAAGCAGGATATACACTGCATAGAGTTACAAAAGATAAGAAGTTGTGGAGAGCCATGATCACCCACATTATTATGGGAGACAGCATATAAAAGAAGAAACCTTAATGATTTTACAATTAATCTGTCAAATAAAATGAAAGCTTTATTCTTAACTGAAATTTTAAATTCCTGAAACAAAAACGGTAAAATTTAAAATATACAAATCCCATAAGAACAAACAGTTTTGGATAGTGAAGAAAAATAATAGAAAACTGTAAGACATAACAAACAAATGCTTTTAAAGTGTGATCTATAGTGGGTCATGTTGGGTATGGCTACTATGACAATGGTGTTAGATTCTATTTTTTATTGGCGTGCCTCATGCTGGTGCAGACACTTAAACAGACGAGAGTAAGAGTTATAGATTATTTGGTGGAGATATTAGAAATTAAAGTTCAAGTAATCAGAAGTTTATTACTTGGTGAGATCAGAGAACATTGAAGACATAAATATTATAACAACTGACCAGGCAGGATTACTCTAAAATAAGATAGGCAAGAAGGAGAACAGTTGACACAAGGGATCATACTTTCTTTTTAATAAAGGTTTAGGCAGATGAGATTGGTGTGTAAAAATATTGAAATATTAGCCTGTTGGAATTCCAATCTAAAATGAAATAATGGCTAAAAACATCCCCCTCCTTCCCCAAATTTATAGACAAATCTTACAGATGCATGATGGGATTTCTTCCTAACCAATAAAAATGGACTGCTTCTCTGTCTGATCTGCCATATTTTTGTTCTTTCTTGTCTTGAAGTCATAATGCTACAATTACTTGATTGTATCCCTTTTGTATATAAGCACCATTCTTTGTGAAATGTTTGCTTTATTACTGTTGCTTTGCAGAGTTTAGACTTGTGTGTGTGTGTGTGTGTGTATATATATATATATATATATATATATATATATATATATATATATATATATATATATTGTTTGCTTAATATTATTTTGCCTTGTTCTTTATCTTTTATTGGAAACTTTATCAATTCTATCTGTTGAGCATTTTGGCCAATTGCTCCATATTTAGGAGAATGAAAAAAAAAGTTTTAGTTATCTAAAATCAAAAAAAATCTTTAGATTGTAAAATTTTTTGGGAGCTAATAATGATTTATTGATAGAAGACCTATTAATTAATCCATGGCTGGAGGGGGAAAGAAGTGGGTTTCTTGAAGTTATTTGCATGCTTACATGAATATAATGAACCCAAGTGGAATTGGAACTTGGCTCTTTGAGTTGCAATGACACCAGCTGTACACCCAAACGGTCACCCATCTTGGTACAGACCAGGACAGAGCAATAGGAGTTTGGGAGTCTTTCTTAAAAAAGAGAAAACAAAATGAGCTTCAGCAAATAAGACCTTTTAGTACTTCCCTCCTTCAGCTTTCATTCCATTTATTTATATAGATTTTTTTAGGCAAATCAGAATCTATGAAACTAAAAAAAAGTTTCTGGCTTTTGAAGTAAACTTAGTTAATTTAAAAAAAAAAATACTTCTTCAAATGAAAGACTTATTTACAGAGCTGACTGAGTGATGCCAAACCAGTTCATGTAATTGCTTTGCTATTAAACGGAGTTCAACTCACAAGTTCAAGCTCTTAAGAGCAAGTATATTTTTATAATAATTCTGCAATGAAATTCCCATTACACATTTCTGATTTCTTTCTTTTACTATTAAAAGAAAAAAGTTTTTGCATTTTTGTTTTCAGTAGTATTCAGGGAATTGATTTGATCCCAAATCCTTTCTCCATGTATTGTATAGAACTCAGAAAAAATTTATTATATCGCTGCAATGGAATTGTAGATGACATTGTTATTTAAATATAAGTAACAGTAATGTTTAATACTTTTCTCAAGTATACTCTTATCATTCCACAAACACAGTTGCCATGAGGATGTCTTTAAAGCTATTACCTGTTCTTCCCTTTCTCATTCAGCTTTACTGAATGGACTCCCTTCCTGTCATAACCAGCTTTTCCCTTCTTTTCCCATAAATGTCTGCCATGGAATCAGTGCTTCTTAGAGACATGTCAGTACCAGGTGCATGCAATGGCTTGTGCTCAAAGAAAGTGCAAAGTCGTCAGGATGTTGGATGTGAAAATATTAAGAAGTGAGCAGAATAAAATCATTTTTTGTAGCAGCAATATCTGATTTAAAAGTTCTATCTATATGCTCACTCTGGGTTTGTGCAGTCACTTAATATTCCAGATCACACCTGCTGGTGCCATTGGCCAGCGACGTCACTGGTGCCATTTCAGCTCCAGGATATTTCACTAGCTACACAATAACATCATGCTCAACTGGCCGTGCCTGCCATCTTAGATTTCTACCTGACGGAATCATATGCAATTCAAAAAGTTTCTCTCTGGTCAGAGGGTATTATTGTCACATCTTGCCCTTTAACTTTTCCTCTCCAAACAATATTTTCATTTATTATTGTATGTTGTTTGCAAGTGCTCAGCAGGATACAGTGGGAAGTAGAGGAAGGTTTCAGTTTATCATACACTATTGATTTAGCAGAAAGAAAAGTACTGGTTAGAGCAATCAACTGAATACCCAACACTCTATGGTTCAATGCACATGATTTCATATTAGGTAAACATAGTTTATTAAACACACCCAAATAGGATTAATGAGATCTTAAAATGCAAGACACATGATATTTAAGTAAGATAATCTGGCATTTCTAACATTTTATAATCCAAATATTATTTTAAAACCAAAATTTAAAACAAGGCAGTTTTTCAGCTTCTTAACATTCTTGTATTTCTCCAATAAAATAGTGGGCATCACATTTTATGAAAATTTAAAAAAATTAATTTTAATAAAAATGAATTCTATTAGAGTTCATTTCCTTTTTCAAAAGATGGTGAGAATTGTTAACAATATCAGGAAAAGAAATCTCTAAAATTCCCAATTAGAGTGAACAGATCTTTAAGTAGAAAAAAAAAAAAAAAAAAGTGAAAATTTATAATTAATCTGAAGATATGATATGACAACAATAATACTTTTGCTAATATCTAACATACAATTAAAAAGGAATGGGGTGCTCTTATAGTTTGGCAACATTTCCTTCCCTGTCATCACTGTCAAATGCTAATAAGTACACAGTTAAATATAAAGACGCAAAAGGGGCTGAGTACATAGGAGTTCTTCTCTAAATCATTTTTTATAAAAGAGCCTGTCTAATCTTTTGCTCAAAACTTTATAGCAGGTACTGAAATAAGCTTGGTTGGTGTAAAAAAAAAAAAAAATCTTTTAACAGATTTTAAAAGTTCACCAAGTACATTTCTTCAATTTATCCAACACGTCCACAATCATGTGAGAGTGACAGCAGACTTATAAAAAATAATCATCATTAGGAATGAATGGGCAACAATAATTTGGCAATAATTAACTGTCATGCCTGCAAAAAGATAAAAAAATTCTGTGACAAAAGGACAGTTATTCCCTTGACACCATTATTACTATATACACTTGACATCATCGGCAAGGTTTCTTTGATAAAGTGAGGATTAGAATTTTAATAAGACCCAAACATAGGAAAGTGGATTGATACGTTTTCTTTATTCTTAAGAATTGACAATGCAGATATTAAACACTGTTTATTTATTAGATTGAATAAAAGCTTTTGTTTTCAGAGATTATTTATAAAATGGTAAATAATAGATATTGCTTTGTAGTTTGTTTACATACTTTGATAATTTTGTTATTTATTTAATAAAAATATTTTTCAAATTTCTTTCTTTATAAAACAATCAATAATAAATCTTTCTAAAAGGTAAATACTAAATATTGTATTTTACTTGGTTCAAATATTTTTATAATGTTGTTAAACATTGCTGAGAGAGTCAAAAGTGTATACAGTAATAGTGATGACAAGAGAATAAGTGTTCTTTTGACACACTGTATTTTATGTGGGCATGAAGTTAATCATCTACTAAAGTGGAATCAGTAAATGGATTTCAAATTTCAGCCAAGTCTGTTATGTTCACTTTTACAATAAAGTCTATTAGAAAAAAAAAAAAAAACACACACATCATGCCATCTCGTCTCCTACCAGCTATGGGTTAAATAACAGAATAATCTGGACACTCTGGCTTCAGTGGTAGCCAGTCTTGGAGAAAGATAATTCTGAATTCAAAATTGTGGAGATGTCAACAGAAAACGACAACACTACATCGGTCAAGTAGCAATTCACAGATTGGGAAAGAAAAGGGAATGTGTGGAGAGCCATCATCACCTACAACCTGAAAGGACATGGCATTAAAAACAATGATAGTTTTTATTCACAACTAATTCTTGGTTGCTTAATTTTAATATTCTTTACAATGTATTTCAGCTGAGCATTCTCTTGGTGAACTGAATTTATACAAAAAACTATCAGAGGCTAATAATTAAATGATATTCTGGTCATTGGACAATCACAGTGTTGGTCAATAACTTCATGAAACAAGGTCATGAAAAAGTGTAAAGGAAACTAAACTCCCAACGACCAATGCAAGCTGATTAAAAAAAATAATAATCAAGCTAGCTTGAATCAATTTTAATGTATAGTTGCAGGTGAATGAACCAAGAAATTAAGAGGCAATGTTGAGAGGGAGGCAGATTAAGCAATAAAAGTCACATTCTGTGTCCTCAGTTTCAAAAAACAATCAATCAATGAAAGAAACTCCAAAAGCAATCTATTTAAATTGGCACAGGAACCCGAAATGTGAACTGCAATGTAGAATGTACAATTTATTATAATGATCTATGTAACTTCAGAAATATTTTTCCAAAACACTATTTCAGATTTTCGATAATTTCAAATTAACTAACATGTTGTTTTCACTATATTCAACCACTGACAATATTTAGGTTTTTATATGATGAAATTATGCCTTTTTATATTGACAATAGCAGGTTTTTGTTATTAGACTTTCAATGTTATGCCTAATGTAAAAGATGGCTACCAATGAAGGCAGGTTTGCCATTGAAGATGCACAGCAACTATTATGTACTGAGCCATTTTGTTCTAGCACACTATGTCCTGAGGCATGAGAATGCTGCTTTGTTGTGTTTTCTAAACTGTTAGAGATTATTTTTCAATTTCCCTTGTCTAAAAACACAGCAAAGAAAAAGCTATTCTGTTACATGAGCAATTCAACAAGTTACTAACCCCTAACAAAAAAGATTTCTGCAGGAAAAGAGTTATTAGGATGCAAAATATCCAAGATAATCTTCATATTAAGAAGTCACCAAATGACGTTTTTATCCATTTTACAGAGTCTGGATGGTGGAATGTTGTTAGTAATGCTTAGGTGTGTGTGTGTGTATGTTTGTGGGAGAGAGAGAGAGAGATCCACATTAAGGAAAACCTCCCCTGAGCTGCTGTTTTTGTTCATGATTTGATTGACCAATACTCCTGTTCAGAAATTTGGAGACAAAGAACTTCTCACTAGGAAATATCTCAATAGCATTTGTGCTAGAAGCAGTAGCAAGCAAAATACAAGAGGGGAAAGATAAAAATGGATTACATATTGAGAGATAAAGTAGATTTTCCAAACACTTTCTCTTGCTTTTCAAATTATTTCTTCAATTTTGGTCAGTGTGTGTGTGTGTGTGTATATATATATATATATATATATATATATATATATATATATATATATATATATATATATATAAAACCCTACACAACCTAAACAAAAATTCAAATCACCTATCTAATATATTTAAACATATACCAATATCTATTAATAAAAGAATTGCTACTAATTCTAGCAATGCAAAAATATTTAATGAAAACAAAATAAATATATGAATCGGCATTAATAAAAAGTGAATATATTAGAATACATAACTACAAACAATCCATATAAAAATAAATATAATTTGGTTTAAATCACCTTATAACAATACAGTATAAACAAAAATAGGAAAATTAGTCTTTAAATTAATTGATAAACACTTTACTAAAAATAGTAAACTATCAAAAATCATTAATATGGATACTATAAAAATTAGTTACAGTTGTATGAATAATATAGAGAATATAATAAATAACCATAATAAAATATATTAAACAAAAATAATAACTATAATAATACAAATCAAAATAATAACAATAATTGTAATTGTCGAAATAAAAATAACTGTCCACTTGATAATAAATGTTCAACCAATAATATAATATATAAAGCAACTGTATCACATCTTATTAACACATAACAAAAGATTTATATAGGAGTGACTGATTAAGGAAATATTTAACAATCATAAAATGTCATTCAAATTAAATAGATATGTGAACAACACAATATTATCTAAATATATATGACTCAAAATGGAAAAAATATACCTACAAAAATCAAATGGGAAATAATAAAAAAAGGACTTCCAAATAATATTAAAAATAGAACATGTAAATTATACCTAAAAGGAAAATTATATATAATAAATTTTTTAAATCAAGTCAGATTGAATTTAACAAAATTTTGAATATATTATGTAAATATATTAGGCAGATAAAATAAATTCAAAAAAGAAAAAATACTTTATAATTTTTCTTATACATTGTCAGTAAGCAAAATAAAAACACAATGGAAAAAATTTTAAAATCAGAATTTTTGGGGTTGCCAGTGTCCTTTCTCAGTGAAGAACAAGATACACTTGAAAAAATATTTAAGAAAAGAAAAACAGCTTGTATTGCATGTGAAGATTTGTTGTAGGACTTGTACAATTATTGCAGAGATGTTTACAATGACAGTTGACACTTGAGATAAAAAATATAATAAAGTCATGTATGCAGGCAAAGGGAAAGATGAGAGAGGAGTAGGACTTATATTAGAACAAGACATGAAGAAATGTCTTCTTGGATACTATCAACTATTGCAAATTCTTGTAGTTAAACTAAGAAGGAAGCCTTTTAATATATTCATCATAATTGTATATACACTAACAGCACAAAGTATGGATGAAGAAATTGAAAGGTTAACTGTACGTTAGGCAATGCCAAGGCCCAATGCAAATTGAACAAGAACAAAGCAACAAGAGCAGATGGAATTATAATAGAGCTTTAGATGATTCTGGCATTGGCAACATTATAAATATAATAAACAAAATATACAACAATAGTGATATGCTGGAAAATCTAAGTTGATTTATTTTCATAGCACTGCCTAAGAAGCCAGGTGTTAATGAATGCAAACTCCAACACAAATGTTGAAAGATGCTTACCTGTTTTTTATGGATTATGCAAAAGGCGTTTGATGAAGTACATCACAAAGAACTCTTGGGACTGCTAACTAGCTTTGACATATTTGGGAAGGATATGAAAGACACTGAAACAAGGAAACCAATATAAATGTACTCGATTGTACTTCTTAAACACTCATTGTTGAACATTATTAGGATTAGGATTGCAGAAAATAAAAAAATATAGCCTTGGGTCAAAGTTGGCCTCTTCTAACAAATAGTGTTTGTAAACAAATTGATTTAAAATTTTAAAATAATTCAGAAACTCATTCAAATATAGAATGACAAGAGAGAACTTTTTTTTTTGTGCCAATGGTGCTTGTTTCTCCAGAAAATATCAGATTATACACTCTACCTACAATCTTGAACTTGTACTTTAATTCCATTGCAAACAATCTTTGGCATTCAATTATAATTAAGTCCATTGCTAACGATTCCATATTGGAATTATACCCCCATTTACTCATGTAAAAGAAATGGCTGCTCTTTTTGTTGAACAAAAAGATTGTCAAGTTGTATAAGATTTGATCAGAGAAGAATGACAAGGCAAAAGAGAAGGAATATCTGAGTATAGAAAAAAAAGGGAAAATATAGCAATCAAACACACAAATATGTATTTACATTATTTACATTGTTTGGACTAATCTTTATTGTTATATTCATGACGTTTCAGCTGCTATACATTTCGGCTTTCTTCAGGTGATATAAGTTGGAATTTTGAATCAAACCCTTTATTTAGTCCACACGGGTAGATTGTTCTAGTTCCACATGTCATGCCTTTTCTGGATATCACAGTTTCAGTTAATTCCCTTCCTAACTCAACTCTCTTCTAAGTTTTGGTCATGAATATGGCAATAAAGATGAGAACAACAGACCAAACAATGTAAATAGTGTAAATAGTTGCAATACCTCATCTCAGAAATATAGCCAGACACAAATATCGATGTTATCTTAAGAAAACATTGGCTTACAGAAAAAATATAATGACCATGTTTGAGATAATTTCAAGGATTATAAAAAAAATAAATATCATATTCTTAGTGTATAAGATGCAGTGTTTTACTCCAAAATTTCATCATATTGCATCCTATCCACTGAATGTATGAATAATATATGATAGGACACAAGTCAAGTGTAAAGATATTTAAATAAGCATAAATATTTTGATTCATTTGAATGCATAATTTATTGTGAAAGAGAGAGAGTCTGGGGAACATACACACACAAGTATTTTTTTTTAGTGAAATTGGATTAGATTTGAATAGCGAAATTAAATCAGAGCATTTTGTTTACTGATGGGGAAATCTGATCTCGGGCAGAAGTTGTACGCATTTGGTCATCAGAAGACAATGGAAATGGTCGAAATAATTTTTATTGATTAAAAATTGAAATAGAGCTGAGTGAGCTAGAAGGAACTTTGGAATTCACATGATTTTGGTTGAAGTAGCCAGAACCCCGTGATAATCGCGTGCGAAGTAGTAGGGCCGAGGGTCAGTTATAACCCGCCAGGTTTATCTATATAAACGCGTAGTTATGCTGAAAAAAGGCAGACTGGAGAAAATTCTTGAAGAGAGAATTGGCCCGGGCAAGCGTTGGGAGGATGAACGCCACTATAACTTTAAGCCCTGCACAGAAATCTTTATCCCTCCATCGCAAGAGTCATATATCCTTCTGAGCTGATTTAACAATAAGTTAATCACAGACACTCTCTCTCTCTCTCTGTGTCTAGAATCCAGTGTATGAGTTTTCACGTTAAATACTTTTCTTTTCTGTAACCCATTTCTTTTCTCTATTCTTTTCTGCTATATAAAAGACATTAAAAATTCAACCATTGAATAGTTGTTTGTCTCGCTTTCTGCAGATATTGCTTTTTTTTTTGATGCATTCTAAATTTTTAGCGCAGACTCCCCAGCTGTGTCTACATCTTCAGTTGACCATGAATGGACGGAAATCACTTCTGCTTTCTGGATCCAACAAATCACAACGTGGGCAGGAAGCAGGATTAAATCAGCGGACTGGTCAAATAATGTATGGATGCTCAGGGGACCTCTGGCCACTCCCTTAAGTTCGGTTAGGACCGAGTAGACACCTCGACCCAGAGAGTAAGATGCAGGAGGTTGAGGGGCTGGTGTGAAAGTGCTAGATTATAACATTAGTATAGATTCCCAATCAGTGCTTAATGTAATGACGTCAGTAATTGCCTAATCAATATTTTAATTTTTGTCAGATCTTCAGCCGTTTGGCACATGGTTACTGTCAAGTTGAGCACATCACTGAAAGCTTAACCCATACCTTAAGCCACTGGTTCCCCAATGGTGTGGCACACTTCATAGGTGTGGTGGAATGATTGAAAGACAAAGATTTAGAAACAGTTTCAAAAAATTCATGTTCCAAAAATAAATATGATTTCAAAATTTAAAATATTATTATTGATTACTTGTAATTGCATGCATGAATCCCAGTATAAATAGCTATAATTAATTATTGACCGATTTTTATCATTGTGATATTTTTACATTATATCAAGTATTAAGAACATAGTAACTAAGGTCCACAAATTGGAGGAGAGAGTTATCAGTAATAATGTTCTGATTTTGAATCTGCAGTTATCTCCCTTTTACCTCATCTCTGTTTTTTATTTTTAAATGTCATTTTTATCACATGAAATTTGGTGCGGCATGAGGCAATTTTCATTCCGAAAATATGGCCCAGAAAGAAAAAGTTTAAGAACCTCTGCCTTTAGGCCTAAGAAGCAAAACAGTTTGAAATATGAGCTTTTTCATGCTCACAACAATATATCATTTTTAAAGTATCAGATTGAATTGGATATGACTGCAAATTTTTTTTCAAAAAACAGTTTTCATCAAAATAAGCGTGTGTCTTATATTCTGAAAAAATATGTCCATTCTTTAAAATACATAAAATGTTACACATTCCTCGAAGCCGAGAACATTTACCCAGATTGTCTCAATGAAGAAAGGAACTCCTGAGATCGTATGCATAAGATTTTAATAATTGGAAACAATTCTTAATATAAACAGTTTTCTGTTGTATTTCACAAAAACCACCACCAATCATAACAATGGTCCATCTCAAATGCTGAATAAATAATAGTGTCCAATACATTGCTAGTTTAATTAAAAATACTAAAGTACTGCTATTTTATTGTCTACTATGTCTATGTTGGAAGACTGTTTGCATGAAAGACCCAATCTGAAATCAATTTTTGTGACATTCATCAAGGCAGTTCTGTTTTTCTAATCTTGCCAATCTTCTTTTTTATTGTTCTGTGAGCTTTGATTATTATTTTTTTGCAATTTCCAACATTGTGTTCCTCTCACTCAATAACTTTGCAATATCTTGTTTCTATTTTAAGACTAATATCTTGCTTATAATCCAAAATAAATGTTTATATGCAAATCAGAATTGACATAAGTTTTAATTAAAAGCAAAAGGTTGTTTGCTTGAATTTGATTAGAAAAGCTTTCTGCAAATTTGTTCAATGTAAGAAATACGAGAATTTTATCAAACAGCAAGAAAAACTAATTTGTAACATGGTCACAGCTTCAGTTTAAGTGGCTATCCAGACTTGATATTTTTAAGTTTAAAGAAAAATGGCATTAAACACTGTTTTACTACAATTACAGGACTAGAAAGGTTTTCTTTAGGAAAGTAGCAATTATGGTTCTCCAGTTTCATTTAATATTTAGAAACTGTGTTGTACCATGACTACATGATAAATATAGTGGAGTGGTTTCAGTCATTTTCCATAGCTTTGAACCGATGTTTTTCTTGCTCTTAGACCAGTTGCCAACCAAGGATAGAGAGTTCAGTCTGCTATGCTATTTAACTCTTAACCAAGATAGAGGAAATTGATTTATACATTCCACAAGGGTATTCATGCAAAGTGAGCATTAACTGTTGCAAAATCTGAACTTGGCTTGCCAATTCCATTTTTTGGGGGGGGCATGAATTCACCAACACATCAGATAATAAATTACTATTTTGAAAACAAATACAGGTTTTTTTAGATTGATGAGAAAAATGACTTCAAGTGAATGATTCCTTTAGGTCTTAAAGAAGACAATCATTCATCAGACCCTACAGACTGGAGCTACACAATCATCAATGAAAGCTATCCAAAATAACCAAACCCCATCACTTTAACACTTCCAACAGAAGCAAAAGTGAGTTAGCAAATGTAACCAGAAGAGAAAACAATGATACAACTGAGAAGTTAATGTTCAACATTACCAAAAATGAAAGCATTATAAGGAAATTCCTGTCAATATTAGAATGACCTATAATATTTAGTGAACTTCAGAAGCTTAATTTCCTGAATGTTTTTAAAATATTTCAATGAAGCCAAAGTAACACTAACCATTTAGTCAATGA